>JAANSQ010003055.1:0-10731 GCA_036850885.1 Lepidocyrtinus dapeste
AATTGGTTATCGTGCGAGCAAGCTCGAGCGGTACTGTAGGCTAACGATGATTAAAATGAAGTTATAAAGGCATACGGCACGTCACCCTTTTCGATACTTCGCATTAATTACAGGGACGGCCATGTCACGTCAGGATTTTTATGCCTTTTATGGCAATGCATTTAATTTTATGTTTTGTTGGTTTTTTCTTCCTTTGAATTGGGGCTTCAGCTTTTTTTCCAGTTAAACTTTTTTAATTACGTCCATTAATATCCGTACGTATGCTTTTTTAAAAACAATCTCTGACAAATTAAGCGAATTGGGTGAGCAAAAAGTTTAAAATTTTTGCTACATTTTTATTTTAAGCTAAAATCAATTTATCTTACGGCTTGAGGCTGAAGTGGATGAAAAAAATGTGCAATGAACGATTCCAATAAATAATTGTATTTTACAGCTTTCACAACTTTTAAAACTACAAAGTCATTTTGCATAAAATCTGTCCACTGCTGTGGGCCAGTTAGGATTTTATGGGTAGTGCTATGAGCCACGCTACATGCCTTCGCCTATTACGTATGCCTATAAATTTTTAATGGATTTTTAAGGACGACCGCAATGAATTGTCAAAACTGTCAATGGAATAATGCTAATTTCCTTTTTATTACTAGATGTACGAACTATGTAATGTTATTCCACATTTCAGAAGGTAAAATGTGAATGAACTTAAGACCATTGCCAAAAACAGAAAATGGGGAATACATGCTTTTTTGTCCTAGACTTTTTACCAACTAATATTCAGACAATGTAAAACAGTAATAATTATAATTAAGATTCAGTTTGTGAAAAAAACTGCAAATCACACAGTTAACATGATGCTTTTAATGGGGCTGTTGTTTAGGAGGCTGTCCAAAAGCTTAGGTTGAGTATGAGTCGTGAATTCATTTGACAAAGTGAAGGGTAGGAAGATGACAACGAAAGCAATTTAACGGAGAATATAACAATACAGGGTCATTGTTGCGTTGTTTCATTTTTCCTTCAAAATACATCAAATAAGATACACTCTCAAGGATTTAATTTTTTCTCGTGTATGAACGTTTTACCATTCCAAAATGAAATATTGTTGTGGGCTTATGTCTATGTAAATCTAAGAAACTCGTGTTGAAAGCAGGAACAATGTTTAACCCAACCCAGGCCAGTACGGCACGGTCAATTACCGCATTTGCTTGATTATTATTAAGAAAATTGCATGAAAAATTGCAAAAAGTCTCGCGTCATTTTTGACACTACACTTCAGAGCAGATATAAAATCCGCTTTGAAATCTACGGGAGTTTCTGTGCATAAAGGAATTCATGCCATAATACTAAACTAAATAGGTTTACATTTTTAACTCATCCATCATATCAAGTAAACACGAAGGAGTAATCATACAAACTAGAGGATTATATACAGTTATATAATGCAAAGTTACGACATTTTATCAGACAAAGTTGTATGTTTTTGTTTGTCTTTGTATCATCGAGCTTTGGCTTACTTTGAAAGAAATGATGATTTACTAGGGATGCTCAAGTGATATATGATTCCCGTCAGATATGATACGAGTAAAGCAGCTTCTGCTGTGATTTCAGTATTTCAGCAATTCAATTTAAAGCTGTAAACAAAACCTACACGGCTTGTTTGGATCATGGCACGAGACTCAAGATAAAATTCCTTTTGTTCTTGCTGCAATTCATTAATTATAATTGTAGACTACAGTAAACAAACAACTACGCAGAAGGTAGGAGAGACATGGAATAGATTGGTTAGGATAGACGAACCAGTCTTCCTATTTCCTTTTCCCAGAGTCCATGCATGACCTACACTCATTCATCAGCAGTCATTAAAACCTATAGAGCTACGAATAAAACACGAGTTAATGCATGAATGAACCAGAAGGAAAATATTAACCGCCTACATCCCAAAAAGAATGTTCGCATGAAATGAAGAAAATGCCAAACGGAAATGCCGATGGAATACCAAAAAGATATTGTTTTCAGAATGGAGCCTAAATAAACATGCATATTTAAGGTATTTGCATAAGCAACTTTGAAACAAACTTTTGGTGTTCAAGAGACTTTGATTTGGTATGATATGATAGTGGATTGACAAGTATTAATTTTTTGAGCCATGAGCCACGTGACCCTCAAAAAGAAGAAAAGGCATTAACATGGGTAAATCAATAGTGATCTTGAGAGGATATGATTAGTAGGCACGTTATATGCCTATTTTGGTGTGGTGGGTTTGCTTGTCTGTTGTCTGAAAGTGTTCACTGACTCTTAAAAATTGGAAAAATTGTTGCAAAGTAGCAAAGAGGGAGAGAGGTTGTCATTGAAATGCTTGAATATACTACTCCTAAACTATTACTACTGGAATCGTGACGAGTCATCCATACGAATTTATATCAATGTTAAAAATATAACTACAAAATAATTATTTTCCTTTGAAGGCTCCACCGCTTGAGTTGTCGAGTCATGTAGGTACTTACCTTGAATGGCTTTAATTTAACTTTCTCAATTTTTATAGCCATTCAAAAAATCAAGTTGCAAATATGCTCAATAATAAAAACTATGGAGGGCAAATTCATAATTCAAATCTGAGCCAAAATGCCACTCGTATTTGCAATTTGCTTTGTTATAAATAAATGGTTATGCTGTTATTTATGTCTATCCAGAAGCATACATTCATTCATATTATTATGCACATATTTAAGTATACGTACCGTCAACATATAATGAATCCAAACATCAAGCACAAATCATTAACTGATTGTTTAAGTAAACCATTATCTCTCCATAAATCCGGTATGAACTGTTTCGGATTTAAATCCTTTGTTTTTTTATTTGTATCACAAGTACAATTAAACTTTATCACGAAAGCTGCATTAAAGATCCAGATAAATAGTAAAATTAGGCCAACAATTGAATCCTGCGTTCCTTATGTTTAATCCACTTTCCACGCTCCTGCTTCATACAAATCAAATCATGATGCACTTTATCAAACTAAACCATATCTTAAGTCTACTTGATGCGTGAATCATTCGATACACTTTCTCAAAAATATGCACATATCGCACTATAACAAAGAGCATATAACATTTCAGAATGAGTAAAATGTTATGCAATTTGTTGATACAGATCCAGCACAGATAGACACCTCACAGACCATAAATTTCACAATTTTGACTTTGCTCTTGTGCGTGTGAACTTGAAACCTGAAAAACTGAAACTGCCAAAAGAATGCAGATCACAGTTTAGTTACTACATCATATCGCTACGCGAGATTCTCAGGTTTTGAAAAATGTAAATAAAGGCGAACTGGGAAGCAATTTTCTGTGAATTTTTTAATTATAGAAAATGCTCGAACCGAACAAATATGGTTTGGCCAAGTTGAAACCTGAACCGCACCAAAAAATCAAAACAAAAATATCACTCTTTTCCTTCAATATATTAAATGTTTTTTTTTATTTAAAGGAGGAGAACTCTAGTCAGCCGCATTCCTATGGTCAAACTTGGCAATAATGTTAATAATGTTATAATACATTTCACTTTGTGTTCGTTTTCTTTGAGTTGTATCTCATCTAAAAAACGAGTACTTTTTTTGCAATTCGATAATAATGTTGATATGTGTATGATGCCTTTTACAGACTTTACAAAAAAAATGCACTTCTCTTACTCTATTTTCAGAAGATAATGTTGCTGATGATGATGACCACAAGAATATTACGTTACTTTAGTATAGCCGTACTTCATATATGAATGTTATTAGGTGCTAGCGTAACTTCTCCTCTTATTCGAATTGTTACGTATTTTAATGGCTGTTATATCCGTAGGAGGTTACAGATGGACAAAGGTGAGTTGAGGGTGGAGTAGCTAAAGCCACAACCACACATAACAAAATTCTATATCTTTTTACGGCACACCATACAGTTTTGTTTAAGGATTTGTATACAACAGAAGACTGTTTTCAGTGAGTCTGCCTTTGCAAATGCTGAATGGAATATAAACTGCAGTAGAAACCACCAATAATAATATTAATAGTTAATTGCACAATATAGGCGCGCACCGTATTGTATCACAAACTCACATCACATCATCAAGTCTCTGTGCCTTTGAATGAGACTTGACTCCGTAAAGACGTAAATAACTAGAGCTTCAAAGATAGCTAAAGATTTTAGACATAATATTGCTCGTCTAAGGCAACTAGCAAGTCATTGACAACACAGTCAATTCTACAATGCAAAGCTCAAGAATTAATTTGTAATGTGCCAGGTTACATAGGCATCCTCCCCGCTTTTCAGTAATTTTGCATGAGAAAAGAGGAGTCAGAGTCGTCAGAGACTTGTAGATGCTTTAGGTACTCATGAATTTGAAATGGATTGAAGGAGGAAGCCTAATGCAAATAATGAAAAGTACAGTTTTGCCTTTTCACATGAGAAATTTAAAGATGAGGATGAGAACTTTAGTGCTTTGATGAGCCTTGTGACTGGTACTTGCTTACGTATGGTACAGAAAAAAACGAGGAATTGCATGCGAGTCAACAATGTTACGGTTACGGTTATAGTAGCATTTATGAAAAAAAGAAGAGCCTTTTTTGTATGGGTACGTAGGTATGTTTTAGGTATCGCTTCAACATCATCAAGTTTTAAAACCCATCAACATCAACAGACTCAAGCTAGCGTAACGACAATGATATTGCATTGTTGAACGCTGCGCTGTTGCTCCTAGTATTGTTGCAAGTAGATACCCATGCAATCCTATTTTCTCGTTAAGTTCAGGATGTATGGGTTGGTATTCCCGTAGAAAAATCTCTGATTCAAGTTGTATTCTATTGTAGTGGAGGATAATACGAATATGGGAGTAAACTCTAAACTCCAAAGTGTATGCTGTTTCTGAGATGATCGCATTGCTAAGGGGCTTTTTAAAACAGACAGTATATAACATTCAGGCAGTCGGCTTCGTATAAAAATGTTAAATTTTCTAAGCATTCATGAGTTAGGTACAGAATGTCCTTTTTTGAGCTCAATTTACGATGAACTTGTGTGCAGTTTAGGACCAACCATGATATTGTCCCATAAGTTTGCTTAAATATATGTAAGGTTTGAAGCGTAGTGACAATAGACATCGGCAAAGTAAAAAGTAATCACATGATCATCTATACTTCTACAAAGATCACTAGTCCTGTTTAAAACGCGACATTAGATTTTTCAAATGCTAAATCGTCTACCGGTATCACTTGTCATTTTACATGGAGCGGCAAGAGAAAGCAAATATTTGACAAAAGCCAGTCTTGCCTTTTCTGAAAATAGAACATGAAACGAAAATAAAAGTTGACATTCATCTTCAGGTTCACAGTATTAATTATAAGGTCAAATTGAAAAAGTTGCTTACACTCAAGAAATGTAAACAGTATAAATTCATTGGACGACATACCACCATCGGTTTCGACCGCAGAAGAAATGTAAGCCAAGAAACTTTGATGAACAAAGACATACTTTACAAATTTCTTGCTTGATATGCAATTGCAAATGATTGCCATACCTATTGGCCTTAGTAAATAATTATATGAATAGCGCAAATCAAGATGATACTGGTACAACTGACACAGTAAGGATTTTCCCAAGTGAACAACTACAAACTACATACTTTTCCGATGGCTCATCATCATCATTGCCTCATCAAAATGCAGCTAAGTAGTAATCCGCAACCCGAAGCGAAATTGCAAAGAGTTTAAATTCACTTTTTTACATGCATCAATCCTTCAAGATATCTGTAAACAAATCGTAGAGGCTAAATGATGATGATGCCTAATGATAACTTTACTTACAAGCTGTCCATAAGGAAGGGTTAGTCTAGGCAGAAAACCCCAGAAAAACTAAGAAACATATCTTCACTGACTGAATCTGCCCAAGCCAGTAATGAATGAGTGACATCATTGAACCATGGATTTCATCAAAGTAAAGTCATAGTCAGCAGTAGGTACAGATATGATAATTTAGTTTTTTAGGAATAAACTTGTATCATTCTGAATTTGAGGTACTTGCTATTTACAATTCAAGCCAGGCACACAACTTCGTCTGCTTCTTCAAAATTACTTCATGGAAATATCATTACATCATTGAAAGCATAAGTCATCTCAAACAAGCTTTGAAAATCAAACAGATTTTATTATTTTGAAAGAAAGTATATTTTAGGCATTACAAAAAAAACTCAGTCTAATGGAAAATTAATATAAATTTCGATTTTGAAAACGGCGATTTCAAAAATCTCTAAAAACAAACCACAATGGAATGGTTGACATTATTGCCAACTGATGCCATAAAGCTGAAGTGTTAGGAATAACTCTTACGAAGGTGCTCATTACCACGAAATTTATTATACTCTTGATCACTTCACTTCCCATATTTCAAAACATTAAAACTCTCTAAGGCAAAGTGCTAACGGGACAATGAGACCTGATAAAAATGTAATAAATAAAAAAGTGAAGACTTACAACAATAATCTTTGTTGGAAATCGGCGCAAGCAGCAGGCGCCAAATCCAACAATGGGGGAGAGATAACTACACCACAATTTTCCAATTCTCAAATTAAGTTGAGCATTCTCACAATCATTCTTACTAAAATATCTTCTTTTTTTGCGTGCTTGTAATTTAAGGAGTGAGAGAGGTGAGTTGACGACAATTGCTGCTTAAGTAGTGCGTTAAGTACATGCATAACATTACACTCGCTCTTCCTTCCTCAAACAAACTATCGCAATCAGATTAAAATCCATGTATAATTCACGTCACTCAAAATGCACAACACTTGAAAACTGCAAAGACTCTTTTGAAAAATATTATTCGCACATTTAATACCTCACCTTAGTCCTAAAAAATGTGCAGGTATAACCACACACTCTCATTTTGAATGCAGCGCATGCATCAATTTTTCAAGTTTAGATAGCCATTTTGTGCAGTGTCAAAATGACTTGGGAAGAACGAACAAGAGAGATTTTTTGTTGCCAAAATTATATCGCATTGTATCGTGTGGGAGATACAGATTTTTTTCCTGAGCGTATGACTACAAAGTTGCATGCATACATTTTCACATTTTTTCCATTGTAAAAACTGACCCCGACACACTTCCGCCTTCTTCTTTAGATTGTAATCTCATTCACTCATCAACGTATTGTCAAAAAAGGTTTCTCAGCGATGTAAATGAATTCCAAAAAATATATTTTAAGATAAACAATGAAATGAACAATCAATGCAATTGTAGAAAAAAAATCCCTAAGACCTAGAATAATTGGATACGCACGACTTTATTTTTGTGAAAAGGATCATTATACCTAGAGTACAAAACAGAGAATTCTTTTTAACGGCTTTTCTTATTATTGGAGGCGAAAAGTAAAGAGTCAGGTATAGGGAAACTGATTTAGATACAGATGTAACCTCATCAGCGTCTTTATATGACACACAAAATAAACATGATGCTCAACATTTCTTTAATTTACTCACATCATTAAGGCTTCAAAGGGTTCACTTTTTTAAAATAACCAACGTAAAAAAAATATCGTACCTAATAACCACCTTCAGCAAGAGACATTTAAAGTTTTAAGGAATAATTGAACTGATATTACTATGATTATTTTTTTAGTATTTAAAAATGCAAATTAAATTCTAAGTCACTCTATTAGCTATTCACCATCACCTGTACCCCCACTAGAAATGATTTCAGCTTACTTATCTGCATGAGTTACACTTTGTAGGGGCAACACGAAAACTACAATGTACTTTCTTCCTTAGGTCGCTAAAAGAATGATGATGACACCTCTAAAAAAATGGAGCAAAGATGCGCTCCACCAACCTACAACCAACACTTAGTTTCCCTTTAGAGTAATGGCGAATAATTGTTGTGTAGTTTAGTTCTACTAATGACGCACAAAGAACACTAATTCGTTTTCCCAGCTTATTATTATCGGCACAGCGGCACAAGAGTAAAACGTGAACGAATATTTAAGAACCGCAGAAAACTGACAAATCGATTTCTCATTTTACAAATTGACTCAGCCTCTGGCTGCAGGAGACTCTAAAACAAAAATAAATTTGCTTCTTGTTCCGACAACACAAATTTAACTAAATAACTGAGATAAAACTCAATTTATTTTTTATCATCTTTTCTTGTCTGGGAAGAAAAAAACGGAACTCAGATTGAGCATGTCTAACTAAAATGTTTTCTCATTGACAAAAAAAATATTTTTAAGACATGTGTCGTGCTTGTCTCGATTCTATCTTCGCATTTCATATTCCAACCCGAGCAGAGCTAGAGTATGACAATTTTTATTTTGACGATGACAATGATAACGTTCCAATTATATTCGTTCCACCAATAAACACTCACTTCCTTTTCCTTTTTTTAAACTGTTCTGTATGCAAAGCCGATCGATGAGATTATGGCCACGCTAAACCACGAAAAAACAATTTGAGAAAAAAATACCCATAAACACTTCCAAGACAAACCTTAATCAAGCAGCGTGAATAAGCAGCATGCACTCAACTATTTGATCTTGATTTAAGTAAAAAAAATCATGACGAACTATTATCGCCGCGCCATGAGTGTCTGTGTATTTAGTGCCTATTTCGATCTGTCAGCCGAAAGACATCATCCAAAAACGAGTTGTTGGTAAACACTAAAAAAGCAGCAGAATTTAGCATGTAGATTGTAGAACTCACTTGACTTGTGATTCAATATTCAATATTCAATACTCAAAGCTAAAAAGAGTGAGTGAATGGGCAGCACCAAACAAAATTTCAAGACTAAGTCTTACAATTATATTTATCCTACATGCAATATGCAATGCACTATATGCAAATTTCATTTCATTTTTTTACTTTAAAACGAAACTCCTATTCTCTTTTGAATTGATGAGTGTGGGATCATAACACAGAAAAAAATGAAGGGAAACCAGTTGTATTCTCAGGCACCCCTAGCCCAACAATGATTAATAATCATTAGCCTTTTACATGGCAAAGGTCTAAATACACCAGTTTCAAACTACTGCTTTGTTCATCCCTTTTTTCTCGTTGAAGCCTTCTTCATTTCAGACTTCATATTAAGCTCATATAGTGATCATTAGTTATTTTTAACATTAAATTTTCAAGTATGGTTCAGGCTTCAGACCTTAGAGTCTCAGATCTGAGACCAGTTTTAAAAATGCAGGCAGTCAGTGTAAAATATTCTGCTCTGTAGAACGCCAAGAGTATACTTTATGGCTGCATGAGATTCCTATAAAATTCCTTTGGCTTAACGCCTACCATTACCATACCCTCATCATTCATCAGATCTGTTATGTACTCTTTCCTAACGTCTCTACTCTTTTTAACTCTCTGCACCAGATTCTAACATGTCAGACAAAATGTCAGCTGTAAATGTAAATAGTGTCTAGTAGAAAAATATAGAAGAAAAGAAACAATTTTTTTTATGTTTACGCCTCTGAAATGTAAGCTACACTGTGTCTCTACTATAGTTTATAAAAAAATCGTGATTAAACCTAAACCAGAAGGAAAATGTAAGTTGTACAGTGCACATGCTTTCCGAAAGCAGGAAATAATGAATGAATGAATCAATGAGTGCATATGAAAATATAAAACTCTTAATGAACAGGAGACGCAGAACATGCTCTGCACTTAAAATTCACAAGAGTTTTTTCATAAATTCTAACTGGGGCCGTCATCATCATGAGGGAACTGTCAAAAAATTAATTCTTGTCTATAGCCTGCTCCAAATAGTGACACAGATATAATTTCTATAAGCATTAGTAAATATTAAATTTTAAGATATATTATTACTTACAAACATTTAAGCTGGCTTAGAGAAAAAATGTTCTTCAAGAAGCAAAATGATGTGATGCGATGTACTGTCTCTGTGATGCTGATTTTGCCTTCAGCTCACAGGTTAAAGAATTATTATTTTACGGGCAAACTGCACTCTCTGCACTTAACAAAAATCCATAAATCCTCCTCGAAATTAAGTCTAGCATTAGGAATGAGTAGTGGTTAAAAATGTTTATTGTTATTGCTGCATTGTCTTATTTTGAGTGGTGAATTTATTTATGAGTTTATTATCATTTTTTTGCACGGTCAGTAGCAATTTACTATATGATAGGTTTTTAAAGTTTAAGTGTAGCAAAAACAGTGATTTCTCTCAGCTTCCTGCCTATATATTAAAATCCGAGCTTGAAGTTAAAGCACTGGTCTTATTTTAACATAGCTAACATTACAAATAAGCCTTTTGCATTAGTTGTTGTTGTTTTTAAAAACGCAATATTTATTGTACACACGGCGCACACACGTCCTGTCAATGAACACACAAAGAACATTAAAATCTCACCGTAGTAAAGTATTAGTTTAGTAGTTCAAGAAAGAGTATTAAAGAGGATCGTTGTATTATTATCATCAGTATCAAGATACAAACATAGACACTCTCGAACACACGTTTTCACTGGCTTTAAACAGTAAAAGGCAACAACACCAGTTGTACTCCTTTTCCTGAAGTAATTTTTTAAAGCAGAAGTGCATTAGCGTTGAAAACTGGTATTAATCAGTTATACTCAAGTCCGAGTTGGTTAGTTGCTCAAAGTTGCAAAAACTACATTAAAATATTTGAGGAAAAATTAATTCAGGTTATACCATCAACCACACTGAAGTTTAAAAGTTTCAAATATCAGTAAAAGTCATCATAGTT
>JAANSQ010003056.1:0-10730 GCA_036850885.1 Lepidocyrtinus dapeste
AGTCCAAGGAGCTCCACTGTGACGTGTAACCGTGCGTCGTTCCAAGACACAGTTGCAAGGTCAAACAAGGCCAAAGATTTGGGAAAGGCTATTAACGATAAACTGATCCAACTCAATAATCAAAAGAAAAAGTCGACTGGACGAAACTACACTACTGCTGCTGACAACAGCTACAACAATTTGCTAGAGGATAAACAGAGTTGCAGTAGTAGTTTGAGGGTTAATGAGTCGCTATCCGGTCATGATAAGGTGGGGTTCAATTTTAACACGATCCTATGCAGGGTTGAAATGGGTTTTTGTTTTGCTGGAGTGAGGTAGATTGTCATATTATGAGGGATGAGTATTTGAGCACATGGTCCATACACACACACACACACACAGCCACTGCTGCTTAGAACCACTCTCTTTTCTCAATGTTTGCAAATATGATGCATTGATGATATATGGCAGCCAAAATGTTGATGATTGATATGACTGTGTAAAAATTGGTAATGAATGATATTTGAATTTTAAACCTGATAGCTGCTCCAGGACCGTCCACTGACAAAGAAGTTAGTTCATTCTGGAATATCCCGCATCGCCCTCCCCAACCCAAGAGATAGGGAAGATGTGGAGTTCCATTATGGCTCTGTGCTGGTGCTGCACCTCCAGTCCAAAAATATCAACATGATGGTGCAACTCGTATATATATAAGTTTATAATCAGTGTTGAAATCATAACCATGTGAGTTTAACCTGTGAGTGATTGAATGATCTCGCAGACCCCATCCTGCCTGGATCCATTCTATAACCTGAAGAACTTGTACTTGTACAAGAACAGTATAAGGAGGATTCAAGGGCTGGACTCGTTGGCGAATCTGGAACTGCTCGACCTGTCCAGGAATTTTATTGAGAGGATTGATAATTTGGACAAGTGCAGGAGGATGAAGAAACTGTGAGTTTTAACTAACTGGTGCTTTTAACCTAGAAGTTCTCAAGTTACCCTGTAGTTTAAAAGTATATATGTGGAACTGGTTGTCAGGTACTTGGGCTTCAATGAAATCCAAGTTGTGGAGGGGATAGAAAACTTGGCAGAGTTGGATGAGCTGTTGATTGACGACCAAGATATTCCGCCGGAGCAGCCGTTGATATTTATTCCTGGGATTATGGAGGCTGTAGGGGTAAGTGTGTACAAAACTACAGGAATCTGGTGGGATTTTTAACTAAAAAAATTGAGTGGTCGTTGATTAGAAGTCACTTGTCCAGCTGGATGTAAGTGCGAACCAACTGGCCAACCTGGCTGCACTCTCTTGTCTCCCGATGCTCCGTTGCTTGATAGCGTCCAATAACCTGATTGACGAATTGGAGGAAACGGTTATGATACTGGAAGGGCTCAGGGAGCTACGGTCTTTGAACTTGAAAGGCAACCCCATCGCGTCTAAACCAACGTACAAGTCTAAGGTCATTGGGGCCGTGTACAAGCTGGGTAAAACTACTTATACGAATTGATAGTGTTGTTGAAATGGAGTGACAAGTTGTTTGCTTTCGTTTTTTTTGCTAGCATCACTGGATGGAAAGGATATCCCAGACTCGACCCGGAATTGTGTCCAGAAACTCAAGTTTGCCAAAGAATGCCGAGCTAAGCAGAGAGAAGAGGCTAAGCTGTTGAGCCAGTTCAGGGCGCAGAACATTCCGCCAAACTGTCCCTATAAGCTAGACCCAAACTACACGGGGGATTTCAACTTTTCTACTCCGACGAGATCGTCTCCGATTCCACCTGCACCACAAACTCCTTTAATACCACTCTTCAAGAGGTCGCCTAGAATTCAAACCCTGCCAGACCAGTTCCCTCCATTGCTGGACCAGTCTGTCTACAACACTCAGGCTAGGTCGACTTCCATCATCACGTCGACAGAGTACTCGTTGCAACACCCGCCTCCACCAGAAGAAATGTCCGATATGGCCAAGATAATCTTCCGACTGTCCAACTTGGACTCCAAAGAGAGTGATCGTGGAAGCGGTGATGCGTTCCCACGTTCCCCAGTTGAATTAACTCGAGTGTCCGGCTACTGGGACCAGCCAGGCTCATCAATGATAGTCCCCGAATGTCGAGCACTATCCCCATTGGAGGAGAGCAGTACGGATGATGACCCGTTGAGCAGCAGCATAAAGAGCATCAAGAATTCCAGAGGCTGGTCTACTCACATCACCCCATATGAGTACGGGCGTACGTTGTCTCCATTGATCGAGATGCCTACCCCCGAGTCACTAACTGCTAGAGACACTTGAAACCATTTTGTTGTTGTGTAAAAGCTCAATTATTGTTCCTTATCTCAATAAAAGATAATTGTGTGTGCTGTTAATTTGAGTCCCTCTTATACTCTCTCTTTATTTCATTGTCAAGTGTGTTTGAAAAATTTTGCGTCATTTGCGATTGTGAAACGCAAGGTACTTTTTTCAAGCACATAAAAAAAAAGTATGCGCGCGCGTCATCACCACCATCATGATGCTTTATATGCTTCTTAATCGACCTGTCCTTCACATACATGGTTTTTATTCGTCGTCGTCGTCGGCATCATTTTTTCTTAACGTCCTTGAAACAAAGACTTAGCATGGTCCTTCAAGTGGAGCGTACGTTAATGGGGGATTACACATCACGAGATCTGATCTTGTTCTGACCCTGTTCTTTCAAATCTGTGCATCCGGTAAACAAATCTCTAGGCATCTTGGGTGGGTGATCTTTTGGGGGGTTTTTGGAGATATGCTTAGACCCGAACTGTGTAGATTATTGTAACGACATAATATGTATTACGTGGAAAATACTTAAACCTCGACTGCATACATGATGACGGGAGTAGTTTTTGATGATAAGTTGGGAATACGAGTGAGAGTAACTTTATAGTGTGATTACAGAATTATCAATGAAGCTGTTTTGTCGTCGCAGAACTTGTGTGTGTGGTTGTTGGAGGAATTAAGCGTACATACGTGTATTTTTTTTGAGCAAGTGCCGTTTTGATTCTGGGCATTTTTGCTGATACTGCTGCTGCTAGGAGTAAATTGTGTTTTGGAGGAAAGGAGGAACGAGACGATGATAAGGGGAATACGTAATGTGTGTACCTCTTTCCTACCTCTGCATAGGGATCAGTGTAAAATGTTTTTAAATGTTGAATGGATTGATGATGGAGTTATGAAGATTGAATTGAATGGGCACCATGTATGTAATTTGTTAAAGGCCACGGTCAATACTTGGTGACTGTGGTGGTGACCAGAGATTGTGTATTGCCTTATCGTATCATCATCCTACACACGACGACTTCAAAATGATAATAAAAAATGGGCTACGTGTTGTACACTACATGTGTATATGTGTCCACATGTATGCTCAAAAGACACTGACACAAATTTTTGAAAGAAAACGCGGTCATGTGTGGACCAAATTATGTAGTTGGATAGAAGTATACACAACACTTTTCTTTTCTTTTTTTTTATGCGTTCTGGAGGAAATGAAATACCAGACGAAAATGATGATCATGTTTGTTTTAAAGGGGATTGACCCAAATTATCTATACACGTTGGAGGGAAATGGTGATGTGTTCGTTTTTTTTGTGTGTGTGTGTGTAATGCTGGTGTGTGCGTGGTGATTATGTTATTGATTAATATATATTTGAAACCGATGGGTTTTCAAGAGCATTTAGGCCATGGATGAGATGAGTTTAATGAAATTAGGACGGCAAGCACGCATGTTGCGTAAGTCTACGTTCTCGTTGAACTGTGAAAAAAAAAATGCGTGTGAGAAATCAGATTATTAAAACGATGTTTAAGGTTGATACACACAGGGGCAATGCCAAGATTTTTTTTTTTTAGATTTCGTAATAATTCACGCTTTGGTTTTACGCTCTTTGAACAATAATGTATACAGTACTAATTTGAGAGAGATAACGCATGATTGGGATCTATTCTGATACATGATTGTGTGTACACGTTGGTCCAGGGTTTAAGCCTCACTTTTGATTTTTAATAATAACATTATTGACCTCATTATGATGATCATATCGATCTAAACCCTCATGAACTTTTTTTTTTTTGAGGAGGGATTTTGTCAGTCGTCCCACCACCGCGTGAGGAACAGTGATACTGAGGTACTTCATGAATATTGCATCTCGTGTGTGTGAGTACAAGGTCGTTGCAGAGTGGACCAACATGACACATCTTTATTCCTACTACCAATTTTATATGTCACTTGCTTCGCATTCTACACGAGAATGATTGTTTTAATGGGGCATCTATGCACGTAGAATTGAGTCATTTCAATTTATTTTAGATGGGGATGATTTTAGTTGGAATTTACTTCATCTGGTGGATTGTTTAACATATTTTATGGGTTTGGTGTAACGATGTAGCGATTTAAACATGTACTGAGATTTTTATACACGGGCAACTCGAGATGGATTAAAATGGTGTTTGTGATGCAGATTATTTATCCATCATGTAATTTAGTCGTTCAGTTTGAATATTTAGATGATGCAGATTTCAGTATTTTTTTTTTTGTTTTTGATGGAACGTTCACACGTTGCTTCCCAGTGATTTTTGTGATCCCATGAACGAGTCCATCGAATGTTTGCGTTGAAAACACTCTCCCATTGTGTGTTTTCCGGACAGACGGACAGAAGAGTGTACCCATGTGAGTAGATTCTAGGAATTACGATCATCATGTCATGGCTCACACCACCACCATGCCGAAGTCACTTGCTATCTCGCGTCTGAGGAAAAAACCATCATTCATGTATGAAAAAATTAGGCTACCCAGAAAACGTATTAAATTGAATAGATTTATCTTTCCGACAACGGCTAAAAGGGCTCCTGAGAAAAAGAATCGACTCTCTTGTAAGTAAGTACTGCGTCATAATTAACCTTGTTTGATGCGTGTGTGTGTGTGTGTATGGACATTCACTTTCATCAGAGAGAGATATATGAATCGTACCGGCGAGAGTCACGTATAGGATTTCACTGAAATTCTTTCTAGAGATTACTGTTGTTTCTAGAATTATTAGAACTTATTTATATTGAACGGTTATGTAAGTGCTGAAAGTATGTTCCAATCTTTCAGACACATTTTATAGTAGTTTCCAACCTGATATCGTACTCATACATGCGAGCGTTGACTCATCGTGTAATATCAGAAAAACCTTTTTACGTGCATATATTTATGAGCAATGGATGATGATGAAGAAGAAGACGTTTGTTCGCCGTTTATAATGGCAATCACCACATTCAAGTCGTTGCAAAAGGGTACACACAGCTCCAAAATTGCATGCATACGTGTTCTTGCAACTCCAAATTATGTGTGCACTATATACATGATCTTGGTGGTGGTGGTGTATTTTTTTTTATTCAGTTTGGAGTGTCTCACCCTCCAACCACTTGGCAGGCTTATCATCATTCGCAGTTGACTCTACACACGTATACACGTCTTTGTTGCAGATGGGTTATGCAAACGCGCATTTTATTCTTGTTTCTACATCACTCGTTTGTAACGGATAATAAAATAAAATAATAATAACAACAACGAGAGATATTACTGGCTGGGATAAGCGCTATTGTGTTCCTTGATGGAGTTTTGTCTGGGTTGGACGGGGAATATATGTAGTATAAGTCCTGGTGGCTACGACTAGGATTTTCTCGACTCATTTCAAGTTCAACAGTTATTCTGGGACGTTGCTGCTGGTTAGAGGGACTTTTTTTTTACCATGCACTTTGATTGGTGTCGTAGTGGAGTGGATCGGTGAGGAAAGTGTGAACACACACGATTATTATCATGACCACACGTTGTTGTTGTTGTTCCAAGCACTTTTATAATCACCGTGTTTCCGGAATGAACTGGAAACTTGAAAAGTGAAATTAGTGCAAAAAACAAGCTTTTTTAAAACACTTTTGTCATTTGAACTCTCTGAGAGAGTGTGTGTGTGGCTTCAAAATGAGAAACTTTAACACGTGGATCCGAATGCTGGACTTTTTGGTGGTAAACCTGTCCACCATCTACCTGATAAACTACTGGATGGAAGTGCAGGTGGACCAAATGAAGATGAAGTATGAGGCTGCGGACGACACGTTCGATTTTGTGATTGTGGGTGCTGGAAGCAGTGGGTGTTTGCTGGCGAACCGTTTGTCCGAGAAGTATAGCGTGTTGTTGCTGGAGGCGGGAGGGGATTTTCACCAGCCTCTGATCAACACTCCGGTGATGTTCTTCAACAACCAGAACCGATTCCCTCATGACTGGCAGTACAAGACTGTTCCACAAGTTAACTCGTCTTTTGCCTTCAAGAACAACGTGAGTGTATGATATACAGTGTTGTTGGATTTTATTCCGGAGAAATAAAACGTTCATACATGTGATAATAATGCATCATTGATTTGAAAATTATCGTTAGCTTGATGAGTGAAGCAATTTAGTATAAATATTTCTTCAAGTCAAAGGACATGCAGCAGTGCTACTACCACGCCTGGTAGAGTACCATGTACATTCTCTTTATTCCAAGTGTCATGATCACCTCTTCTTCTTCACAAACCAATCGTTATTTTTTTCTTATCAGGGCAAGGTAAACAATGCACACGTACACGTACGAGTAGGTACCACCACCACCACCACCACCAAAAAAAAATTCTAGATTGCCCAGTCAGAAGCAGCGAAATTTATTCAGCTTATATGCACTTTGGTTAGTTTTGTTGCATAATATTTTACGCTGCTTCACTTATTACAGTTGGTCATGTTGTTGTTTATTAATTTCATGTAGTAGACTAGGGTTCTTTTTTTTTGTATAAATGGCCTATTAATTTCAATTTTTGTTTCTGAAAAAATATATGTCCTTTGGCGTGAGAGGTGATTCTATAATAGGATCGTTAGCGGCATTTATTTCTGGGATTTGGAAATTTTATTCAGAGGGAACGAGGAATGATAATAATTTATGAAAATCATTATAGAGATGATGATGATGAGGTAATGTATGGATAATGAGTTGGATTATTATTGGGTAATGTGTGTGTATGTTATTTTGAGTTTGAGGGAATTATTGTCGTTCTGTTGTAGTGTAAACTGAAAAAAAAAATCGATTAGAGTGAACATATCATTTCCTGCATTGGTTTCCAGCACTGTCCAATTGCCATGGTGCTTGTTGCTCAAGGTTGAAACAGGAGATTTCTTTATGATTGGACAAGTGCGTGCGTGTGTAGTAAAGTTTTTTTTTTGAGATGATTGAGAGAGGGCTATTACGATTGCTCTTGATTGTGGTTGCATATATTTTGCATGTGCAATCGTGCTAGGATTTTTATTAGAAGAAGAAAAACGAGACTTGACTCTAAACAACTTTCTAATGTCTAATAGGAGATTTTAAATGAGAAGCTCTATAGTGTGTTTTTTTTTTGTAGGTCAAATTAAGCTACAGGGTGTTGCGTAATATATTTGTTTTGAAATGCGTGTGTTTTGTTGTGTTGCAGGTGACGTTGTGGCCAGCCGGTAAAGGTCTAGGCGGATCAGGACTGATCAATGGGATGATCTATATTCGAGGTAGTGTTCAGGGGTTTGATGATGTCGCCGAGCGGACTGGCAACCCGATTTGGACGATGAGGAATGCACAGAAACATTACAAGATGCTGGAGGACTATCATGGGCATTTCGATCAACGTGAGTGTTGTTGTTACACTTTGAGGGGGGGGGGGTGTTGAATTTTATAATTCATTTTTTTTTTTGGATGATTTGGCAAGGGTGTTTTTTCATGCTACATCATCATGTTTAGGCAACGTTAGTATTGCGTGGTGGTGCTGGTTTTAAGCCAATGTGATAGAGTAATAGTAGTAAAACCACGCGCGCGTAGATAAGTTATTGCGTCATCATCGCAAGAGATCAGACCGGCGAGAAGTAGAGAGCTCTGTTGGTTAATGTACGAATGGGCCAAACTATTTTTTTTTTTTGCTTAATCGAGGGATGGTGGTAGTGGTGATTATTGTACATAATAATATCGAGTGTTTCAAGAGATTCTTGCGTGATTAAGTAGGCTTGCGCAAGTTGCTCTAAGATTGTTGTAACAATAATCACCATCCAGAGAGTTCAAGGGGCGACTGTGTAATTTAATGGATGTTATTTTTTTTTGAAGAGAATCATGGAGTGGGTGGAGGGATGACTATAGAAAAAGGTGACATCCGGCCTGTGATCGACAACGTCATGAAGGCTGGGGAGGAAATGGGGTATAAAGTACGCGATCCCAACTTGGACGGGCCTATCACTGAAGGTATATATATCTGACTCGTTTGACTTGACTCTTCTTCAGGCGGAAGTATATAAACACATACACTGTGAATGTAGGTTTTGCGCCTATGGACTTCCACATGCGTCACGGCTTCCGGTGGGACTCTTACAAAGCGTATGTCGAGCCGATACTGAACAGACCAAACTTGACGCTGAGAAAGTTTGCGTTTGTGAACAAAGTGTTGCTGGCTGGGGAGAGTAATCAAGTGTTTGGGGTCGAGTATGAGCGGCACGGGATGGTCAAGGTGGCCAAGGCGAGGAAGGAAGTTATCTTGAGTGCTGGGGCTATACAAAGTCCGAGGATACTCATGCACTCTGGCATCGGACCAAAACAACATCTTCAAGAGTTTGGCGTAAGCATATCATGACAGATTATAGTTAAAAGCTTATCATGAGTCGTACTCAATTAACAAGTGTGGTTTTTAGATAAAACCCGTGCTGGACCTTCCGGTGGGCCAGAACCTGCAGGACAAGTACGGTGCGTTTATCGGCCCGTTTTTCGTTGACGAAGGGTACAGTTTCCTGATGGAGCGTGAGCTGACTATCGCTGGAATGATTGAGTACGCCGCGTTCGGAACGAGTCCCTACGCCTCGACCAGATTGGAGGGCACGTACACGTATCGCAGCTCGAGAGCCAAGCAGGAAGGGTACAAGTACCCGGACTTGTTCACGTACATTATGGTGCATTCCACGGATAGTGAGTACGAGCGGGATATGGAGATTGCGTCTAACGTAAGGAAGGACATTCTTGGGGGGTACTACAAGATGTGGGCTGGGAACGATAGTTTTTTTCAACTGGTCACGTTGCCCAAGCCTTATAGTAAAGGGGTGCTCAGGCTGGCTGATAATGATCCGAAAAGTGCGCCCGTTTTGGATCCAAAGTACTTGTCTGATCAGAGGGATGTGGATCTTTTGGTGGAAGGTATGAATGTAGTGGTGTTGTTGTAGGAGGGAGCAATATTTATTAAAAGAATGTGGAATTTTTTTTTTATAGGAATCAAGTTTGCGGTCAAGTTGGTGGAGGAGACCAAGTCGTTTAAGGATATCCACGGGAAGATGCTACCGGTCCCATTTCCGGGCTGCGACAAGGTTCCGTTCAAGAGCGACGAGTACTGGGAGTGTCTGGCTAGGCATACCACAGCCACTGCGTACAAGTACTGCGCTACGGTGCCTATGGGCAAAGACACCAACGACCCTGTGGCTGTGGTTGACTCGTTCTTGAGGTAATTTTTTGAGCTTTGATTTATAGTGACTGCAGGTTGTGAAACAGGTGTGAAGGTACATGATTTTTATGATTTGTGTAGAGTGTTCGGTACGAAAGGCCTGCGAGTGGTTGACGGCTCAGTCTTTCAGGAGAAAGAAGTCTCTGTGAACCAGTGCACGTGCCAAATGCTGGGGTCGATAGCGTCTGAATTTATACTGGACTACTGGGAGAACCGGGAGTCTGGGTTGGTGCAGAAGGACGATGATGGCGTTTGAAGACATCCACAATATAACGTGTATATAATGTTTTTGTGTTCCAGCAAAGTTTATTTCATTTCTTTTCTTTTGTACTGGAAAAGGCAGATTTTAGAAGTATTGCGGAGACAGATATAAAGAACCATGTTATATGTTATCTTCACACCACACTCAGCAGACTGTTAAATGTTTAAGGATTTAATTGTTTTCTAGTATTTTAAGTGTATATTTGATGTATATTCAAGGGGGGAGACTTGAGGGTTAAACGTGTGTAAATATAATTAATTGTGACTGTTTTGTGTATTGAGTGTGCTATTAAGTATATATATATTCATCATAATGCTCAATTTGATTGTTGTGTGTGTGTGTGTGCTCAGTCAGAACTAATTGTGTGTGTTTGTTGCAACGTTGATTGNTAATTGTGTGTGTTTGTTGCAACGTTGATTGTACACAATATATAGCCAGTATATATATTTGCAGGTTTAATTAAGTTTGATTGATTTTGTGTGTGGATGGGAATTAAGGTGTATATTTTGAACCGATATAGTTTAACTGAGAAAATGGGAGACGTGTAATGTTTAATTTTGTATACCAAAAAAAAAAAGTTTTTTTTTTTTAACGTTCGAGCAAGAGCAATAAAGAGGAGGGGAGGATATTTTTTTTTATGAATCATCAGTTTTATATATAGACCGTGAGTCAGTGTACAGTACTGAGTTTTAACACACACACAGGTGTTGGAAGAGTGTGTGTGTATCATGTTTTATTTTTTATAACACATGGAGAAACTCTATATAGATTAAGTTACTCAAATTAATTATTAATCAAATATCAATTATTGGGAAGAAACTACCTGTTTCAGATATGCCGCGTGGATAATCAGGTTTCCGACCCAATCTTCCAAAACCTTAAACTTAGTTAGACTAGATGTTTATGGCATTTTCGGTCACGATTACTTCGATGAATGATTCTGCACGAATGTATACGGTGCTCTGACC
>JAANSQ010003057.1:0-10729 GCA_036850885.1 Lepidocyrtinus dapeste
TTATTTCCCTAAACATCGTGTATTTTTTATGAAAGCAAGTGATCTAAAGAAATTGCAATAGCTGTATTTTGATTTTAGATGCTAATTAGATGGAAATCGACTGAAGTCTCCATACCACTGCTGCTGAATGTTGACGGATTACAGTGGATGTACAATACACCTAACACCTTTTTTGAAAAATTTAAACAAAATTGAAACAAAGATTAATTATGTACGCTAAATTACATCTAACCGTAACTCTAAGTCTTTGGAATATAAGGTCGTGACGAGACCTTCCCCGGCTAAACGTATCTAGTATCTTTTGCAATCTACTTACGCCAACCTGTTTGTGCTAAATATGTTCCTCTTAGTAAGCACACTAAATTTGTATTTTACGTAATATAGCAATACCTTAATTTCCGTAAACAATTAGCTACTGAAAAAAATAAACATTTTAACGTTAAGAAACACTTGGTAAGAAAATAATGTATGAAATAAGTCTTCTCATAGCCTTGGCTGAAATTTAAAGAAAGTTGAAATAAATCTTTGCACAGATTAAATTAAATTAACGTTAAACGGTGATGTAAAGGTATTAGTTGGTGGAAAGAACTTGTTTATGAGAATATCTAAGTGATTATAAGAATTTTCTTTTTGGTAAGAAGAAGAATGTACAAAATTTCGATCACGATGGCAAAGAAATACTTTCAATATTGTGCAATTTCAAGTTGTTTGCCTAAGTTGTCGATAATGCTATATACTTTGTCCGTTGTAAATCTTTATAAAATTATAATCCTTCACAAGATGTTTACATTATTATCAGTGGTGATCGTCATCATGATATTTTGATCGTTTTCCTACGTGATGTTCTTCAATAAGGTCTGTACAATCTTCTTGATCAGAAGTTTCACATAGCCCCTCCGCTTCCTCCTGCTTTCTCTTCGCCGTCGCCATTTCCGCGGCGTGCTTCTTCCTCCATTTTGTTCTGCGGTTCTGGAACCAGACCTAGGTAGATAAAGAAACAGACGTTAAATTTTCGAAGTGCTAAATGTCCATGCTAAACTCAATTTTCAGAAAATTCAAAATTTTTATCAGTTCTTCACTCCAAATTCAAATCTGACTTTACCAATGAATTTGTCATATGCGAAAACTTAAAGAAACATATCCTGCTCGACTTTCACAAAAGTCTTCCCAAGTTTTACGAAAAATGATTTTCCCATGTATTCTTAACGAAGAAAGGGTGATTTTCCCCCAAGGGGTGAACCGTTTGTGCGATTTCGCTGAATTTTCATACGGTCCTGACACAAACTCTTTTATACTTTTGTTAAAAATTTCAGCTAAATGGATCGTTAGCGAGTTAGAGCGCAAACGGACGGACAGACAGTCATGTGTGATATCAGTATATATTCCAACAATAATCTAAATCCTCCTCTGCTATGGGAAAGGTTAGGTAACTAAAAAATTAGTAGTACATGAAAAGAAATATAAATATTTATGTAACAGACAACATTTTAAGGCAAGAGCTTCTGAGAGACCACAAATATTACCATCTTGTTTCTTAAACCTGCAGAATCTGTCATTTTGTCTACAGAATAATGGTAACCGCTGGAAACCTTCGGAAACAACATTATATCCCCAACAACTTAAGTTTGTTTTAGTGAGCAAGGCAAATTGAAAAAATACGGACCCTATCAAGAGTGCTTGATGCGACAGCTTTGCTGGGAAAACGTGACAATGCATCTAAAAATAATCCTAAACCATTGGTAATAATATGAAGCATGGAAAATCCGACGCAGGACATGAGATTTCTAGGCCATCATATAATCATCATCATCAAATTTAGGAAGAAACTTATAAAATGCAGGATGCAGTGGAGAAACAAGCCTAAAAAGTTTTGGTTTCTTGGCCAAAATGCAGTGTACTTAAGTACTGCATACCAACTATATTCTCATTGCCAAATAATGTTGTCCAGTGTGATACCGATACGTTGTGTGTAAACAGCCGAAATAATGATCCATTTGTAAGTATGAATATGTACTTAATAGTTACGCAAACACTACTACTATTCATTGCAGATGTTATGAATGTTTCGATCTTCTAAATTTCAACCGAAAGATAACTGATGGTATTTGCTAAAACACATCTGAGCGTTATAATAGTTATCTACATGAGTTCTGCGTTGATATTTGATTTCACTATAAATACGTTATAATGCAAAACATGCTATGAGAGTTTCTATCTAGCCGCAATTATTTATACGTATCTTCACGCCCTAGCTGGAAAATATTTTAAGTGGGAGCTGTAGAAGATGAAGTTAAAATCACAGCTGGAAAGAGTGTTTATTCTTGCTTGTTAATGAAACATGCCGAGCCGAGAGTAATTGACATCCTTTATCGAATACTTTCACTGCCTTCAAGAGGCGTATACAAGGGTTGAACAATTTTATGAGCTCAGGGATATTCCGGGTATTATTTACACTTTTCAGAAAATATACATATACCACTCTCATGTATGGTACCTTCTTTTCGATTAATTTCTTTCCTCCAAACCAAAGTACCAAACGTTTCAGATCAGGAGCATTCCTTGTGCAGAATTTAAAATTTTGATGTGTGAATTTAAACTGTTTTGCATACGTGCTTCAAATTTATTTAGTTTCAAGCACATCAACACAAAGCCCTTATCAGTCTTGTTATAATAATTACAAGCATGACTGACCAAATTCGAGTTATCCGTCAAAAAGAATAAAAGGTTTAAAGAAGTGTTTCCCCAGACGATAAACGTAGAACTACGAATTGTTCCTTAATAGCTGCATGGTTGGTTAAGCCATATCTGTAGTAGGCTTTGTTTCTATTAATCCGTTTTTATAGTGCGTTATGTCTGGCAGCACGCAACGAAATCCCAAGTAGCAACATAATCTTCACAAAACAAGTAAAGGGCTGAGTGAGGCCGAGCTGAATCTCTTTAAGCGAGAGAGTTCATCACGACTATTTTTTTCAACGCTTTTTCCTATCTTTTACTAAAACGGCTTTCATGCCCCATTACTAAAACCACCGAAACAAATCCTTTTAACAGCTTCACACACAAATACGTACTACATCCGACAAAAACAAATGAACGTTTTTATACACATGTTGAGAAATGGATCCTTTTTCTCTACTTAATTTGATTTTAATAGTTTTTGCTTCCCTATTCTCCATGGAAGATGAAATCCTTTCCACAATAAAAAACATTATGAAATATTTTAAAGTGAGCTTGTCAAGGGTTTATTGCATGTTCATGTTGCATGCATTATGGAATTATTTGGCTGAAACATTTTCTTCCAAAAAATATTTGCGTATGTACTTTTTGTAATTAATATTATACCGTTTATATGATGGCTTTTACAATTACAAGCACATTTTGATCGCGATAATGGTATTTTTCGAATTCTCCAAGACGCATTAATAATTTCTACTTAGTCATTTCAACAATCTCTTAGAATGCAAGTGCTGCACCCACAAAACCACGAGTGTAGCAAAGACTTAAGGAATTAATGGTGATTAATGAACAGACCAAGTCATTAGCAACAAATGTTCATTTTTTCCATGAGCATTTAGGGAAAAGACAAAGGATTTTAGTCATCTTCTATTTCCTTAAGTATATTTCCTTCTCAGAGTAAAGTAAGCCTTTTGGTTTAGCAAATGCTGAGAAAATTTTGCTAAATTATTTTTTTAAAATCACATTATTGCCTCTGAAAAGCAAGCTGGATAATTATGCGACGATTTCTGCAAATTTATGAAAACATGTTGGGTCAAATTACAAAAGCCATGTACCTAAATAAACTCCCAATGATAATTGATTACAATAACGTTATTATTATTCTAGTTAAGACTCTCTTTATGGATGATTTATTGGAACAGAATGATCTTAATAAAAAATAATAACAGTTTATGGAACAATTGTTTATTAAAACAAACAGCATGTTGCACAAATTGAGCTCAGAGGAAGAATCGTGGGGTATCTTCTGCCTACTCCAAACAATTCATTATGATCTCCCCTCCCGTGTTTTCCCTAGCGGAGCCAGAAACAATATCTGATTTAACACGAGAGGCAAACAGAGACACACAAAAACAGGGCATTACATATTTACTCATATTTATTGTTTAATATTGCACACTGGGGAATCTATCTTCTCCACATATCAATATTAATAACAAAAATGTATAAATTCTGTAAAGCAAATATTCCTAGGGAGTTTGCGTGCTTTAACAAACTACTGTGGTGTCTGCAAGTCTCATGCATTTTTATCTAGAGTACATGACAAGTAAGCGAAAATATTCTTCATTTCTAAAATAAAATTCTTAAATTATGGAGTGCCTAAAAAAATTAATCTTAAAATTCCAGGTTGACAAAAACTGGTAGCACGTAAGCAAATTGCCGTAAATATTAGAATGGTTATCTAACTATAGAAGACTATCTTGGCTGAAGCAATAATTCAGACTTTCTACTCTTTTTGATGCAATAAAAAACAAGTTCTTTACTCCAGAATCTAGAACAATTACTCATGCTTTCATACGTTTTTATACACTTTAAGTATGTACATCAACTTTTAAGGATACAGAAGTGGAATAGCAATAATAATAATTATATGAGAAATCTAAAGCCATAACGCATTAATATGTACGTTTGCATTCATAAATTCAACATCTAATCTTGATCCTCAATTTGTAAGGATGCTCTTTTTCTTCTCTCTCTGTCTCTCTTTCTCTTTCCGTAATGGGGTATGATGTTTTATGGCGCAGCTAAACGATGGGGCACTAAATCCTCATGTGCAAGCATAAAGGTCGTAAAAAGTTGTGTAATGTGACATTTGTAGCCAAACACACTCCCAATGACACCAATATACTTGAGCGTAGTGCAAAGCAATATAATGATGGTGGCATATCTGTGTACCAGAAATAGAGCGCAAGTGACACAAGAATTGTTTCAAGCACAACTTAATAGTGTTTTGCTATGTATCCGAAGCAGGAAAAAAATACTTTCTCATAAGTTTTTACTAGTTTTTTCCTACCTATCCACCTTTTTATGCATCTAGCAAAGTATCATCATTACGTGCCATTTTACTACTTTTACCGCTACCGCCACCACTATTTCCAATAACTGTAGGTTGGGGCATCATTCCAGAATCTTATCCTTCTAACCAACCAAAACCTAAGCCAAAATATATGAAAGGGACGGACTCATTCATCGGTAAATGCTGCAAAACTATTGCAATAATAATGAATATAATAATAATAATAGCCATAGTACGAAAAAACAACTCCCGCTTGAATGGATTTTCATCCGTCCCTTCATAATATTTTTGTCAGGGGGATATAAAAAACTTGAGGTCATAAGTGCTGATCCCATGAGTACACAAGTTAGCGCTTTTCACGTCAAAAGAAATACCGGTCCCAATACATTCATTCATTCAATCCCATTTTTTTCCTGTCTCTATATCTCTCTTCTTGTAACTCGTTGGCTTTCCTCTCTCAACTCGCGAGGAAAATGCGTATCTGCTCAACCATTTCTGATACGTGTACCCTGATATTCATCATCATCGTAATGTAGTGGCATTAAAGTGTAGTCAAAGAAGTGAAAACGAATAAATGTATTAAGGAAGAAAAACTACTCAATCAGCTCTTGATGTATGTGCACTTTTATTACTTTAACTGCTCATTTATCATCTCCAAAGAGAAACAGAGATATGAACAGGAACAGCTCTACATCATCATACTTTATTATATTACGAAACCCTCTTATTCACACTGACTAGATGCTAGATATAATATAGTCTATATATATACAATTCTTTATTTTAGTCAATCTTCATGCAAATTTATTTTCAGCGCGAAAGTACTTTCTGATATGGATTATACGTCTGGTTCTACAATCTGAAAAAAAAACAATTCTGGAATGGGCTTCCACTAGTCGCATTTTTGTTTCACTTATTATCCACCTCTTTTTTCATCAACATTCATTTCACTTTTGATCAAATTTTACAACTGCAGGTACTGCAATAGGGTACATTTGATGGGGGGTTCAGCTTGTAAAAGTAAACTTCCTAAATGGAAGAATCAATCTAGAGGAAGGGCTTGCCATTCAACTTTTCAACGACAAAATGGGAGCATTCAGCATAAAATCCATTTTTTGTACATGAAAAACAAAGTGATTCAAACGATAAAACCATAAGTGGAAAAAATGCGTTTCTTATTTATTGTATTCAATGCTTAGATGGTATATGGTATTTTCTCATCAATATCGACTTATCCGAGCGTAATCATTTTATACAAAGCTTTAAAAAGCCTAAAATTACACGCTAAAAGGCGTACTTTTGACGTAGGAAAAATTTCTTTCATATTCGCAAACTCCACTTCTACCTAGCCATTGTTTGAAGAACAATTGGTATTCGCTTTATTACTAAAAAGGATATATTTATCAAGCGAATGTATAAACGGCAACCTGGCTAAACTTTGCTGGAGCGTTACATGTCAATCAAAAGTGATTGACAGTTTAAGTTTTGTAAAACAAAACCGATTCTTCTCACGTTAGAAGTGACAAATTATTTCATAAATACAAAAATATTAAAAAAAATGAGCGTAGCAAACATGTAATACAATAGCGGAGGGGTTGTTCGTCCATCAGATCAATGACGTAATTGGTGACAGACACATTCGTTTTTATGTAAATGTAATTTGCTTCAGTTGACTAAACCAAATCAGGTCAGCTAGGGCCATGACTATAATACTATTTTACTCATTTATGAAATCGGTTTGATTTTGTAAAACGATTTTTGGCGATGGATTGAGAAAAGTGGCTGGATCGACCAACCCGAGCGGCAACCGTTTGAGGAAATTTGCATTCGCAAGGAGAGATTTTGATCGATGACCGAGCATTTGAAATAAACCGCAATGTGAAGGGGATGTATGCTCATAGAAAACCGACTCGTTTTATTCCCAGTTTATCCCAGGATTTTCATTCGTCATCTCGTCTTCAACAAATCATAGCTTCAACGCACACGCTTTCATAAGAAACAAGTTGGGTTATTATTACAAAGAGGAAAAAAATGCAGCGAAATGAGAAAAAAATCTCCCAGTTGCCAGTGTAGTGCGTATGGGATACAACATATTTCATAAAAAAGCCACATTGTCATCATCATCAACTTGAATTATAAAAAAGAAGGATGGGTTGAATGACGCCATATAAAAATAAAAATTGACGATTGACTCCGTTCACAATGCATAATAGGGTTAAGCAACATAATAGATTTGGATGATGAAACACAGTTGAACAGATGGACGGCACATTCATATGCAAAAATGGGAAGTAAGTACAATAAAAAGAGGAAAAGAGAATGAGTATAACAAGATCTCGCTACCAAGCTTTTGGGTCACACTGTGTCTCCTCATTTTTCCGTCACTCTTTACAACCTAACTGGAAAAAACCTTCGATGTCAGCGATTGCAATACAAGCTTTTAGGGGTAAAGCCACATGGTAATAATGTGAGGCTAGGGCTAGAGACTTTTACTTGATTCTTTCCACTTTTTCTCTGTCTGGTGACTGGTAGCAAGAAATAATGTACTTTTTTGCGGACGAACAACTTTTGTCATGACTCTTAAACTATGTAGTTTCTTTTTCGAGTTGAATTCGAAATGAATACGATATTACACTATAGATAAAGATTATACTTTTTTCTCTATAATTCTTGGCAAATACTCTACTTTTAAAACACTGCAACTGAAACAGAGCCTTGGTAGAGTAAAAATCAAGTATCAGAATTTTTTACGGAGATAGTAAACATTGGAAAAAGTGAGTGTAAGTGCCAGCAGTACACTATCTGGGACATCTTCATAATAATACTATTATTACTTTAAACATCTTTAATATAGAGAAGGGTATTGGCTTAGTAGATGAATGGATATTTGTCTGTAATACGGTTAACGGTTTTATATTGTTTTATGCTGTTCATTCACTTCCCCATTTTTTACCGGGAAAAATAGCAGAAATGGTAACGACACAGTTCCCAGGCGTCGTTATTATCATTATTATGCAAGAGCTATATTGGATAGTATCATCTTGAAAGACAGTTTCAAAACTACTTAAAAAATCACCCCAATATTCATAGAGTGCGTCCGTGAAATGTGAAGGCCATTGAAGAGAACTCCTTTTCGCTTTTCTCTCTCTTTATTTCCTTCTTTTATCTCTATGATATTATAATATATTAAATCATATCATTTTAAGTGCACCACAACTTTTTTCTAAAAAAGTAATCGAGGCGGTAGTTGTGGCGGTATGGTAGCGTTTAACATAATAGTGGAGAGAAAAGGACCTCGTAAAATTTTTTTTGGGGTCGTCGGCTTGTAAAACCTCTCTTTTGTTCCAAGAATTTGACACACTCGATCAGAATAATAGCAGACTCCGCCTAGGAATACGATGGGGTGGAGAAAAGCCATCGTAGCAAGATTTTTTTTGTGTGTATTGCAACCTCTACTACTTATACCCATCACTAAAAACTGCTTCTGCATCTTCTCCATAGGCACAAAAAGTCAATGCACAAAGAGTGTACCATAATACGATGATGATGAGTTTGCTACTACCACAACTACTAACTACTGCTTCCACTCTTATTTTTTTTTCTGTTTTTATTATTATTATTATTCTGAGGAACACAAAAAACCTGAGTCTTTTATGGAACCGAGTGTAAAATAACGACATAGAGAGAGAAAGGCTGCAATACAATTTATCTCTTCTTTTCGTTTCATCTCATCTCATTATTACTGGTAAAATATATATTACTTACATATGCTACTGATCCCTTGTCTCTTTTCATCTTTTCTCTAGCTTTGCTTAATAGCTGCTACTTAAATTCGAAACAACTGCTTTCTCATGTACATATTTATAAGATTATTATGGGTACATACTGTGACGGGGCTTCTTATTTCTGCCATTTACCTAGGATGCAGTCTAACCTAAGTAGTATTATAAACAGAAATTGAGGCTCGCTTAAACTTGTTTAGGTATCACCTCCTGCCATAAAAATGGCAGGTATTGCCAACCCTTTTCATCGTCATCATCTTTTTTTCGTTACCCTAGCCAGGAACAGGGAAAAGAAATGAGGCTATTTTGTTCACAAGGCTGACATAATATCTATCTTATTTACTTTATTCTATGGACAAATAAAAAAGGAAGAAAGAGCAGGGTAATTTCGAATCATGTCAGAATTGTGTGAATAAAACGTTTATCATAATATCCTTTTTTTCTTGCATCTCAAGTCGGCCTCTTTTACAATTGAATTAGTGGGACGTGGAACTTGGTAACAGCGACAGGTATATGAAAGATATGGGATCGAGTTACCAAAATAACTAACCCTGAGTGTAAGACAAAAATGTACGACAAATAGTAGCATTAGCTTCAAATGCATCATCATATTTTTCATGCACAATTGATAAAAAGAACCTTTTTTTAAGGTTATCGACTCTCACATTTCAATTCAAGAGAAAAGGTAAAGGATGCGGGTTTCTCTCCTCAATCGAAGCATATTTTCATTTTAATATCATGATTATGATGAATAGTTTACGGTAATTAATTACGTTCAGATACATCGTCCTCTGATTCAATGCAGCCTATACATCATATCACAAATGGAATCATCTAAACATAAATCCTTTCAAGGTTAAAAGAATTTCATTTGTGCATCTTCCAATTGAGCAGCCTATTCAAAAGAATTAATATAGCTGTTATAGAGGCTTGCCTAATTTGTCACTGTAATCTGATCATGAACTCAATTAAAAAGTTTTATAAAGGATAATCTTGAATTACTTGCGTTTCTTTTTATAACAGGTAATTTTGAAACGTAAACAGCTATTAATCAGATAATCTTTTCATGGATGTACATGCACAAAACCAGTAATTTTAGCAGAGGATTAATTTTGAATAGCTCGAAGCAAAATTTATAAGTCAACATGGAAGCAAAGCATATGAGAGAGGGTTATAGTTAGTACTTACTATACCACATTTCCTTCCTCTCGATTTAGGTGTAATCAATTGAAAAGACACCACTCATACTTTTCATTTTCAATGAACATAAAATAGTTATTCGTCAAGTGAAAAAAGTTGTAGACAAAGCTCAAGCACCAGTAATACCAACATAATAGAATTCTACTTTTCATCGAGGCATCCAGATATGAATACTAGTGAAGGAAAGTGTTGCCTAAAATTTATAGAAAAAAGTGCATAGTTATTTCTCGGGACGTATATACTTTATATCCTAATCCTTAGGATCACAGGTGTCGTAAAAAAGTGAGCGAGGTGATTTCACCTCCATCGATTCAACCCCATGAAATGAATACGAATTTTACAAATCTTTTCTTTCAACACGTATTCTTGTAGAAAAAATCCTTTTCGAAACGAAACACAGAATGCGATAGTTTCAGGTGATGGGTTCTAATCCGCTTTAAAATGACTGATTGACTTCTTTGTCCCTTTCAATTTCATGTCCCTTGCATTTTCATTTGAGTAAATGGTTACCGGAGGGAAGAAATATACATTGTTATTGTACTATGCCTTATAGTGTATCTTTCAGTCTGAGCGAGACAGCAAAATAACATTGTATTTAAGGACAATTTTTTTGTTTCACAAACTTTAAAAATTGAAAAGTCTATAAATATTCATAAATTATATTTTGAAATATTTACTTTTATTGGATTTATTTACGTTAAATAGATAAAAATAAAAG
>JAANSQ010003058.1:0-10729 GCA_036850885.1 Lepidocyrtinus dapeste
ATCATTATAAGCCTTATAATTCTTTGGCCCATGGAGTTTCGTTTCAGTTGAGCGTACAATGTTGATACGTACATGCAACCTTGTATTTTGCAAAACTGAACAAAATGAATCATCACACCTGCATCTGTGTTCTAAATGTAGAAACAAACTCTTACATTGTATTATCATGGAACGTGTTCAATGTTTTCTTGTATAATATACCAATAATCAAATACAGTGGGCATATTAAAAGTAATAAAATAAAACTTGAATGAATCCATCAACATTAATCAAGGTCGGATAGTATATAGTGTTTTACATTGGCGATTTGGTGAATCTCTGAAAGTAAAACCCATGCTTACAAAACGACGGAGTTTGTATGCAAAACGTTTAACGTGGAACAGAATCGCAATTTCATGCCAAATCAATCATAAATATAAGCGTAGCAGTCAAATTGAATATACTTATTTCTCACTGAGATATCTGCCAGTTCAAAAAATCTTTGAATAAATAATTAGTCAAATCTTCATAGCATAAAAATCATAAAATTTTTAAAAATATATATCATTTTTTACTTAGTTACCCATTACTTCATTGTATTGATTAAGATTCATTAGACCAAATGTCCTTCGTTGTCCAGGTCACTTTCAGTGTTTCAGTTGACAGAGTGGGCGAAGTGAATCAATTCAGATAAAATCAAGTTCCGTCGATTCGTCGATCCTATATAAACCTCTCTAGAATCCGAATTTGTTGATATAAATAATACACAAATTTGGATCTACAGGGTAGATATAGGACATAAACTGACTGATTGACTGTATTGATTAACGAATTTTCTTGTTTCCTCCACAGCAAAACGAGTCTCGTTTCCAGGGATGAGGTCGAAACTAAAAAAACACAATTAATTAAAATCCATTAGAGAATAAACTATACATAAGAAATATTCATGCTAACTAAATTTCGCAGACACCATTCCATCACATATGGCCATGATTTAGAACAAGCAATTTTTTTCTCCAACTTTTTTCATTTTCATACAACAAAAAACTTCTGTTTTTGTTAAAAGTAAACTAAAATTGAGTCGAGTCTTTGAGAAAACTGAACAAAAGCCAAGTCTAGTGGAACTTCCTTTTTTCTTTCCTTTATTCATGGTAGCCAAAGTTTTGAAATGTTATAATTTTGATTTTTCCATTCTTGATGAATATAAAATGTCAAAATTTTTTTAAAATAATTACGAAATATAATTCTAGGCATTATATATCAATTGAAATATTATCCACCTTACAGACACACCTGCACTTCCATATTCTTATTTACCAAAGAGTTCGACTTTATCACAGCCTTTTGAAGTGGATTCTTGTAGAACACACAGCGTAACATAGCAGTGCACTGCTTGAAGAAGTGAGAACTCAAGTACTCAAGATTTAAAAAAACCAGCCGTGTACAAACCGTATTTCTGTACATGCTTTTGTATGTTTTGAATCAATCCACATTTTTACTTAAACAATTCACAGATGCAAATTAGCAACTCCTTTCCACAATTTTTTTTGTAATACAGTCAAACATTGTAATGCTAATGTTATGCTGAGGAATATTAAGTTGTGAGATTTGGTAATCAGTAAGTATCGGCGCACCGACTGCTCCCAACACTTACAAGCTGCTTTGCCTAGCAGCGTGAAGTCAAACAGGCAAAAATGTTGTTAGTGCAAAACAGCCATGCTCGTAATTGTGATTCGTACTGAAAGAGTTGGTCAGATATGCATACGATATGTTGTAGATTAATCTTTCATTCTTTAAGAACTCAAGTTTTTAATAATAGTAAGAATGCTTCCCCAGGTTGTTATCGATACTCACTTGATTGAACTATCAATTATATCTATTCCTTTTGCAGACAAGTCTTATCCGAGTATAAATTTAGTATTCGTTTTAATACATTAATATTCATGTTTTGGGGCAAACTATATTAAAATAATATATGGACTGGGTTGAAACTAAACACTAAAGATAGTCTTAATAATTGCACGTTTTATTTATTTATTTCGTTTTTCCTTTCCTTGTGTAAGCAATGGCTCAGCGATTAAACTCACATTAAAACTTATTTATATTTAGCTTACTTGCCCATTTACACTCACACGTGCCATTTTACGCTAAAAATCTGTCTAAATACAAAACTGCGTGCAGAAAAATATGTTTACGGTCACATTTTGCGAGTGTGAGCAATGCTGATGATAAGTGTTGCTAAACCTACATTAAATTTTATTAGATGGTAGGAAAGACACAGCAAAAACTTTAGTAAGATGCTATCACTTTCTGCACAACACTTAAACCTCTTTACCATCAAAAGAGGAGAGTCGAGTCGCCAGAGTAATTAAATTCACTTATTTCAAATCTCGTCTCGACTCAACTTGAACCCAATGGCCAAACATTGTTTGGGCAAGTTCATACCACTCTGGCAGAATGACAATGAGAACATGAGAGGTTGCATGAATATTATGTAAACAAGTTTTTTCCTTGACGCTGAGTAAGATGAGCTAGAGCATCAGGGTTTTTTTATAATGCATGTAAAGATTGAACCTGCTCTCAGGATACGCTGATTTTTCATCTCATTGATACTGATAATAATACTAATAATAATTGTTACATGGAAAAGTGGTCTTCATATCAGTATCAATTCAGAGCTTGTGTATGGAGGTGGTATTATACCTTTCTGCTTGTAAAACAAGTCAATATCATTTCACGTTTCACGTTACTTCACGGGAACAAGAACAACGTTGTATGCACCAAGAAATACTATTACATAAATACATTCTCAAATCTAACTATAGTAATTTAGCATTGTACAAGGTTCTAAACGTCTATTCTACTTAAGACAACTTTCGAGAACTGGAACTAGAAGTTGTCTGGATGTAAGGGAACTTGATTACAAATTGAGCGAGTCATTTGCCATAAATTTTGTTTGAAACGACAGCTCTTGCTCCTCCATGGGATTTTTTTGACGTGGGATTCTGCATAAAAGACCCTTTGATATAACATTGTATTTATAGTAGGTTCTAATGGTTTAAGAAACATTATTATTGCTCCCATTTTTTTTAGTTGTTTGTCAACTTTGTATTCATGTATTTGATACATAAATTATGCATAAGAAATACAGCAGCCTTATCTTGATTTGATTTTATAGTCCTATTATGAAATACCTTTTAATTATTTTGACAAATACTTCATTCAATCATAGCCCAATTTAATTGAAGTTGTATTTATGTTGTAAAAATACATAAACAAATAATTACAACAATTATCTGTTCAAGAATTAATGTAATACAAGCAAGTTTTTTTTTAAATTTTACCTGAAAGTTTAAGGACTGAATGTTTAAGTAACTACAAAACTATAATTCAGCCTATTAAATGTCGGAATAGTTGTTTATAGCAAAATAGCTTTATCATAAAACAAATAATTACAACAATTATCTGTTCAAGAATTAATGTAATACAAGCAAGTTCTTTTTTATTTTACCTGAAAGTTTAAGGACTGAATGTTTATAACTATAAAACTATAATTCAGCCTATTAAATATCTGCATAGTTGTTTGTAGCAAAATAGCTTTATCATAAACATGATTTTTATATAATTAAATAATTTTGGATAATACAGTGTAAAATATATTCACTTGGTAAAAAACAATAAAACGTGCTTGCTTTCTCATTCAAATGAAGCAAAAGAAAATCTATTATAATATTGTTGTTCACGTTTATAACTTTTTAATCAATGGAAGATTGAGAACACTTACCAAACGCTTAACTTACAGCTTTTTGAGAATGTAAGAAAAATGTCGTCCAGGTTACAATCTGCAAAAAAAAACAAGATTTTCTTGAATAATTTAAACATATTTATATTTCAAGAAAAGACTTGTTCTCCATGAGAATATTTTACTTATACATAATTAAGATGGTTATCGTCTACAATGTCGCATTTCACATCAACCTTACACTATCTCTACCATTTTAATCATTTTCGTACCCGGTGAACTATCTATATTTTTTCTAAATATTATAGAATTAAAAGTATGTTAATGCTAAAACACATCGTTTCATGGGCAGGACACTTGTATTACATGAAAGTTTCATGAGAATTAAAGGAGTAGCATAAATACGAAAAAAAGTTTTTTAATACGTAAACCACCACTCTAATGATAAAAAACTCTCATGTACATTTGGTACGATAGGAGAAACAAACGACTTGATTAATTTGTAATTTCCAATTTCCAAAGAACAGTTAAGATTCTAAGCTAAGCTTCTTACGTATTAAAAAATCTAGAAATAAATCCCTTCCAAACAGTTCCTGCTGCACAAATGAGTTACGTTCACGATTAAGAATTTTCTCAGGAAATGTTAATGATATATTTGGTCTACTTGGAAACAAACAGAATATCAGATTATTGTAAGTGTGTTGATATAAATCACAATAATTGAAGTTTTGACTTTCGTAAACTCTAAAATTGGATAAGCGGATTTTCATAATGCTAAGATTCTAAGTTGGTAAGCCTTTTGGATAAGAACATTGCACCAAGTATGTTTAGGCAAGACATAATAAACATGCACAATTCAAATTAGCTGAAAATTTTTAACTTTTTTTTTTATAATTTCGATGAAAACAGCTTCTGTGCTGGTGACTTTCGTAAATTGCAAAGTTGGAAAGATATGTCAAAAATATATTAATTTATGGGTTTTCCCTAGCTGAATTGCTTTACATCTAATATTGGACTGTGCGGCAGAAGCCAAATTTGAGTGTCTTTTATTTGCAGGCCGTTTCTACAGCAGACATTCATTGCTTCTCTACCATTTGGGATAAAACTATGCGGAATTTCATGGAAAGATCGTATCAGATTCAGTTTCTAGTAACATTTTTCTTTTTAAAAATCAAGGACTTGTTCATGGGTAAAGATGGTTATGAATTATTTATGTTTACAAAAAAAGTCAAAGCATTCCGAGTTTCCTTTCGATGTATGATACCAATAAACTATTGTACTAGCGCAGTAGCGTAAAGCAAAAGTCGCCAAACTAATGCTGCAGTGACACAAAAAAAACAATACATTCTTTCCTTTCAAATTGTCTAACATATATCCGGTTCAGTACATAGTCTCCAATTTCATTAAAATCTACAGAAAAGTAAAATGACAGACTGACATTTTTCTTACATTTTCCTACTTATCGGCCTTCCACCTTCTGGCGAAACTCCGTTTTTCTGATAAAATGACCTGCCAGGGACAGAAAATCATCACGAGGCGTGTCTAACAGAACCAATCAGGATTAAATATTTCAGAGTGCGCTTGGCTTTTCCGTTTCCCTCTGATGACTGACAAATTGACAACACGGGAGAAGAAATTGATACGGCATGTTCAACCTAGCTCATTTTTATTAGGACATCTCTCAGGAAAAAACGATGTCCAAGAGATAACCACAATCTTTTTTACTCCGTGATTCCCATTCAAGTTGATGAAAAATTCCAACTTTCTCTCTCCACCAATCCATTTTTCGTAACCTAACCAACCACTTTCCCCTCTTGATTATATAGCCACTCATCAAAAAAGAAGGGTAGTAGAGTGTTTCGTATACAAGCTTGTATTATTATCTTTCCACTATTCTCGTAAAATTTCATGCATTTCTTCGAGTTGACAAGAAGACGAACCAATCTTTAAATCAAGAAATCCTACCAAATACCACTCTTTGGTTATTTCCTTTTTGTAGTTGAATCATGTTGAAAATTAAGTACCAGGGTCGCGGGCGGAAAAGTCGTAAACTTTCTTCTCTACAGCAACTGGGTAAAATACTAGTAGCATTTACCATGGCCACTTTTTAACTTTCTCAGAAAAACTAAATTTTTGAGGGAGTGTAGGACATTTCTTGATGTCCTTTCTTGTGATGAAATCCGCAGGACTTTTTACATAATCCCATTTTATATAGCAGGAAACTAGAAAAAGTACTTTGAGAAACACATTGCATTCCTAAAAATTCAGTATCAGAGCCAAGAAAAAAATGATATAAAATTGTAGAACCAGAATCAGGCAAAAAAAAACATTTGCCCTTGTACAAATAGTAAAAGCTAAAAATAAGAAAAGGTTAACGCAAGTTTTCAGAAGTGTTCGTTTTGGAGGAATGTTTAAATGTATTTCACTATCCATGAGATAATAAAATTGTAGAACCAGAATCAGGCAAAAAAACATTTGCCCTTGTACAAATAGTAAAAGCTAAAAATAAGAAAAGGTTAATGCAAGTTTTAAAAAGGGCTGGTTTTGGAGGAATGTTTCAATGTATTTCACTATCCATGAGATTCTATCCGTTTGTACGTAATACATAAGCAATTTTATTGCATCAAGTTTCAAAAATCTCGGGATTTAATTGGTTTATTCATAATAAAATATCCTCCAGGCATAGGCATTTTTGTAATTAAAAATCTACATAGGTATGTAAATTCTCCTTTTTTTCATTTTTTAAAGGCCTTGAGTAAATATTTACTGATTCTTTGTTTAATTATAACTCTACCATTTAAGTTTCACTTCCATGGTTCCATTTCAAATATGATTTAGGCCTAACTTTTAGTGAACTGTATTATTTTCAAGGAGTGTTAGGTTGGCAATGGAATATATATCTCCCAGTAGATTTCAGTGGTTCTGCCTCTTAAAATGCTGGTGTTTTTGTAGAACGGTTTTGTAATAATAATTCTTGGTTCTGCTTTGAATTCCGAGTAGAAGCTCCTGTCACACGTTTTAAGACTCCAAACATCCACTAGTTTAACGCATGTCAGTCTGTAATTCTCATGTGGGAAAATCTTAATGAAAGCTATACCTATTATAGTCACAAGATAACAAAAGTTATGATTTTGGAGAATGCTGGGTATATATGACTTATCTAAATAGCTTTTTGGACTTTTGGTGCTGCCATCATCAAATGAACATTTAAGTTAGGGTGTGTAATAACGCTATGGTTTTAATGAGGATTTGAAGTTTGGTATACGAATAAGAATTATACATACATAACATCAGATATTATTAGGTAGATGAGAATAAAGTGCCGATTAAAGTTCGAAGGCAGTAACATTCCTTTTGTATAACTTTCTCGTGGTTTTGACCGGTTTATCGCATCCGTTCCTCTGAGATTTAAGTTTTTGGTACGTCATCGTATCCTCTCGAAAAGAAAATTTAGTTTAGTAACAAACGCCATAATTATTCCTTGTTTCCTAGTAGAAACTTGGTTTTCATACAACTCAATGAAAAAGTATATATGTGGCATTGGAAGTTAAGGACGGAATTTGGTTTGGTAGGAAAGGACAACCAAGCCCAATCTAACCCGAGCCACAATCCACGAGGAAAAGTTTGGGAAACTTTTGTGCATGAACTGATACTTTCATTCAGTAGTCCACCATGACCGTTTTATTAAAAGTTTGGTATAAAACAAGAAGAAAGTGGAAAAGAGAAAGGGAGCAACAGCCAGAAAGTATATGGTAAAGTAGAAAGATGAAATGTTTCAAGAGAACAAGTCGTTATCATTTTGATCGAGAGCGAGGAGAAACGGTTGTTCTCTAAACAGACTTTCCCTCACAGCACCACGAGCAAAGGAAGTATAAAAAATAGTGTTCTTATAATTCTAAACTTTTCCGAGTACCTAGAAATGCATATAAATATGTATGTACTTTCCTTTTGATAGGCGAGATTATGTTGGCCTCCACTGTTTCTACTGCTTCTGCTCCCACTTCTTCCCAACAACTTTACAGTATGATAATGTTAGAAGAGCATAATGGATGCCATGTTGAGTCCCAATGTTACACTGTAGTACGTATGAAAATATTAAATAGAACTGGCAAACGTTAGGTCCATGGAGTAAAGGGACTAGCATAAAAAATGAAGTGCCATGGATTGTTCTTGTCAGCTGGTCATAAATGTGTTCGTGACATGTCATTGGTCTTTACTATTGGGAAATTCAAGTATAAAATCGCATTATTATTTGAAATGCTCTGTTTGGTTTAGTGAACAGAATACAAAATATGATTTTTTGGAACAAGTTCTGTAGAATTCTCTGTTGATTTTCAATTACTTTGAGATTCCACTTGAAAGCAGTACTCAAGCCAGAAATGGAAATAAAGTTGCAATAGCAATGATAAACTTGAATGCGGATTTAAATATTTTTAATCGACTTATACCTAACAAGGGAATAAATGAATTGACTCCAAAGAAACTCTCATTTTTTGCGCCAAGAAGACTTTCATCATGTTTCTTCACCTGAAACTAGTACAGTATGATTCGTAAAAACTAAAGAGATCTTTAGCCAAAATGCTCTGTTTGGTTTAGTGAACAGAATACAAAATATGATTTTTCGGAACAAGTTCTGTAGAATTCTCTGTTGATTTTCAATTAGTTTGAGATTCCACTTGAAAGCAGTACTCAAGCCAGAAATGGAAATAAAGTTGTAATAGCAATGATAAACTTGAATGTGTATTTAAATATTTTTAATTGACTTATAGCTAACAAGGGAATAAAAGAATTAAGTCCCAAGAAACTCTCGTTTTTTGCGCCACGAAGACTTTCATCATGTTTCTTCACCTGAAACTAGAACAGTATGATTTGTAAAAACTAAAGAGATCTTTAGCCAAGGAGAGATGAGTCAAGGTTTCTGGTGTGAATAAAAATCTGCAATTTAAATTTCTCAGATGCATATAGCTACACATAAGGTATATTGGCAAGTGTTTGGTGAAATCTAGGGAAGTAGAGTAGGAATATGGATAACGCGACTATTTTGTTAGTAGGTTCTACCAAACAAAGTAAGAGTTTGTGTACATNGAGTTTGTGTACATGTTGTCAAGCAAGGAAAAAATGAAAAATGACTTTGCTTAGGCTGATGATAAATCGAGACAATTACCTCCACTTCTTGAGTCGCGATCCGTTGATACTAGAGTTCACTAACCGTTTTTTACCCTATATTTAGATCGATACATAATATACCTATAGATTTACTTTCCAAGATGCATTTGTAGACCTAACACAACCAAAGAAAATAAACTCAGGATGTTGTTCGTCTGACATAATTACAAATTATTAGAGTTGATAGAATTACATCCCTTTGGGGTTGCAGATAATTGTTAAAGAACAAATAATTTTATATATTACTATTCTAGTGTAAAAATTTTATCCGCACCACCAAATATCCGCAAGACAGTTTGATCTCAAAAATCGAAGTACTTTAAATCTTTTAGAATCTTACGTTTTAAAATTCAGAATGCATTTAATATTGACATGGACAAAAAGAGTAGGATTTTTTTTAGCGGATTGAGCCTAGCCCAGCAATATTTTCCATATTAAACCCTCTTTTTGCTGTCGTCATCATTTGAGCAAGGGAACATGATGATGTTGAAGGTTTACTGCTATCACATAAACATGGATTCTCTTCATCTTTATCTTTGCTCCACGAAGAGATGGGAGTACATGCATGGAATTCGTAATATATAAAAATTCTTTCGGGTATATTCCTACACATTACTCACATACAGTTAGGATCGTAGTTGGGATCTCGCTGTACAAAAAAGTCTTCCATTTGAAAATGTTGTGTATAAGTATAAACTAAAAAACGAAACAAGTTTCAGGAGCAACCACCATCCAAAGATCCAACCCAGCTCTCCAAAAGCTCATCATTTCCCCTTCAGCCTGTGCTTTTCTGTATGCTATTCTCTATATTTTTACCCTTCTCAAGTATGATTATGAAACAGGGAGAAGTCGACCATCAATGAAACTCTCTCCAGCTTTCATTGGACAAAGATGCGTTCATGTAGGAATATAAAATCTCCAAACTAACTATACATATATTCCCCAGATGCATGCATACATACATATACACATAAACACAGCCTTGACTTGGCATTTGCCGTACAAAATACAAAACCCTGTGGTTCTTCCTTTTCCCGATAATATGCGCATGATATGCAGTATTACAATGTTCCTTTCAAATTTATTTCATTCTCGGGTTGTAATTATTTGACACGTAATGATGACGATTTGCATTCCTTTCATAACACAAAAGTTGCATAATTTGTCTTTCTTTCTCCAGAAAAAATGTCGGAGGTGTTTTAAGCATACACTGTATAAAGAGCAACGTCATCAAATCTACTCCAAGTTTAGGCTTTTTGCAGCAACTGTTAAATATCGCCCATCCTTGATCTTCATTAAGCACTGACAAACTTTGGAGGATATCTCGCTTAATTTTGAGTGCTGCTTTCTACCACTTTTTATTAAATTTTGCTAGGAAAAGCTCGACTCAAGAAAAAAGCATTCATATTTATATTCACAAACACCTTGCCCTTGTGTCCCCTGACTTCGGTAAAGTTTTTATACTATCTTTTATGTACATATCATCTACACTAAATAATCAAGGTTTTTATGAATGTTTGCGTTTGCTCATTTGCATGGATCCATTAATCTCCAGCGGAATAATCTCATTTGATCCGTAGTTAATCCTTGAGAAAATCCCACTTAATGCGGTTGGGCTTATTAACTAAAGCGTATGAAAATGATCCCATTTCAGCTGACATTATATAATTCAATCTAGGATGATATGAAACCTAGAAAGAAAAATTGTCGACCACTATGAAAATGCTTGAAAAGAACTAATCAAAAAAGCTTGAAAAATTAGATAAACTAAAAAATTTTATCCCCATATTAAACGGTTAGCTTATTCTTTAGACTCAAAAAAATGGTTGAAATGAAAAAAAA
>JAANSQ010003059.1:0-10727 GCA_036850885.1 Lepidocyrtinus dapeste
TGTTTCCAGCGGAACACAAAGTTTCAATGAGTTGCGTTGTACAGTCTAGATAATTGCGTGGGGAGAGCAGCAGGTGCATTTCTCATGAGTAAATCGGCAACGCAAAGTACAATTTACAGTTCATACAGCTAAACCCTACTCATTTGCGTACGTGCCGACATGATAAAAATCCTCATATTTGTTTACAATTTACAGCAATATTACACAAATTCATTCAAAGACCGGCCACTGGAGCGATAAGACTACAATAAATGTTCCTTCATGAACATAATTTTGGAATGGGACGAAGAACAAAATACGACACAGTCAAAAACTGAATCTTTTTTTTTACCTACAATATCAGTCATCTTAAGCTTCAATCCTCTCCTCAAAACATAAAAATCTATAGAATGGCTACATTATGCAATATTGTGTTAATGACGGCGGTAAATCATGCTTGTGAATAAAATCACCGGGAATCTGAGAAAATGAGCATTTTGAACTTCCCCTAATGTAAGGTCCACCACAGCGATTACATTCATTGAGGATTAAGTAGAATGTTTACGCATACGTAATAAATGCTTTAAAGCAGATAGAGACGTAGCTTCATAAAGATTTGAAAGGGTTAGGCGATTACATTCATTGAGGATTAAGTAAAATGTTTACGCATACGTAATAAACTAAAGATTTATTACGAAATGCACTTGACGTTCCTAATATACATTCTTTCTAAACTTTAACACATGAAATGAGAATAGGGCTTAGGGAAAATATGAATGTGCAAAGAGTACACACCTATCTATCTTGAGATTACTGTAGTGATTGTATAAACTGCATTGTAAACTCGGAATAAAGAAAATTATTCATGAAGCATTCACCTTTGCAATTGCATAGCATTTAATAAATTCGAAGCGATCGTGAGTAAATGCATAATGTACTTTTGGAATTTGAAGGCACAATGTCAAGTGTCATGTAAATATAAATCTGTAAAGACAAGCGAACAATATTAACGATCCTAACTATTGTATAAATTTATGTACAGTTATAAAGCCTACCCTTTTATCAGGAATTTTTATGCAAAATTTGATTTTTAAAAAACATCTCGTTTTGGATTTATTCTCTGCATTCAATTTTCTGCTTGTGCTGATATTTCACGCATTTATCATATTTCCACCCATTGCCAGCCTGCAAACGACTAACGACGGAGAAAGATTACGATATGAAGACTAACATTAATCAACAATCGTTTATTTAATGATGATGGTGTGTTAAAAACAGCAAAGATATTACGATATTAGTTGCATTCACATGTGGAAGCGAAGGCATTCCCTAACCGTAGCAAATAGGATTAAAAAATCGATACGAAAATCCTCAGTTAATGATACGTAGCACGTGCCAACAATTTATACTTTATGTCATCACATTCCCTTGCCGTGTCTATGGACGTCTTCATAAATATATTTTTTATTTTACAATGGGAACTCTCAATGTATCCTTGGAAATGCACTTGAACCCAAGAAACTACCTAATCTCTAGTGCTAATACGCTTTTTGAGCCTGTTAAACTGCACGAACGGGAGGGAGAGAGATCAATGAAAGGGGATTAATAAAATGATCTTCCTCGAATTCCCCATTCATATCTAAGCTTTTCTCTCTTGTGCCTCATTCTTCAAGCAAATATGAATGACTTTGATTAGAAAATGTAGTGTTTGTGCAACGACAACCAGAATAAGGTGCAATTTCCTGTTTCCTTAGTACTCAGATGGGAGAACCTCTGCAGATGAAGATTACCAAACTCTTCTCAATCTTATCTCCTCATGAATCATAAACTGTAAACAAAAAAGTCTTAAACTTTCTATGGAGCAAGACCTTCAAAACCTTAATTCTCTTAACTTCTTAGATTCTCTCCCTACATGCTACAGATGGAAAGAATTTGCACCGAAAGGGAAGACTAAAATAGGCACATACAACTTTCCCCTATCTTTTGTTCCAACTTTTTACACTGGAAACTTTTTACTTCCCGTCTAAGCCAAAAAGTAAAAGCTTATATACGCGGTAATTAGAGAATTAGCGTAGGAGGAAGGAAAGGGAAGCAATTCATACATGAAAGTATCCAGGTTACTGACTGCTTCCTTCAGCTTACATTTAATTTGATGCATACGTTTGTTGCTGCACCTGTTTCTCCGAATTCAATACGCTACTCAGGTCTAGTTTTAAAGAAGCTGAATAATATTATTGCATTGGCGGTATGAATTATTGCAGCTGCTATTGAAAGATTTAAATTTTGACAGACCGAAACCAATTTTTGCAAGAAACGCTTCTGAAATTCACTACTGCTGCCAAGGAAATCACTTTTGAACGTAGCACATGCCATAGCAGAAGTACTACCAGTCTAGACTGTAACCGCGTTACCATATGTTCCCCTAACAATTCACGAAACAATGAAACGGAATAATTAAATATCGCATTCACATCCTTTCCTAGCTACTGAAGTGTATTCCACCGAAAAAAGAAATTTGAAACAGTCTACTCCATGATTCATGATTTACTTAGCCAACAAAAGCACACGGAAATTAATGTTAGTCCAGGAAACCGACCAACCCTAACCCAATCCACTTGTTTCCTTTCTACATATTAACGCTACCTATAATTTGATTCTAGTCTAATGCATTAACTGAATAATGGATTGTATTGTGTTACGTTGGTGGTCTTGGAGTAGCACTGAGCAGAGAATGGAAATGAAATAAGAACTGCTTTCCCTAGTAATTTAAGAGGCTCTTCTGTTCTCCATCAAACAATCTCCAAATGAAAGATTGCTCTTGTATTCTTCCCCATGGACGGTATTTCACTAGTGAACGAATACAAAACCCATGGAAAGTTTTTGGTTTCTGAGTTTCTTCCCAAAATACTAATCTTTCTCCAACAAACTTATTCTCCATGTTTTCATCTTTCTTCTAGTCTTTAGGTGGTGGGCAATAACATTACATTGTTCTCCACCGAATCATGTTCATTTATGGACTTGGAATCGGACCCTGTTTCGTATGCCCGAAACAATGTACGTGACCAGTAATGGTACAACTTTATCAGTACTTATTAGTCCTTCTCCGAGAGAGTCTTAAGCACTTTTACAATACCTATTTCTGTGATGCTGTAGCAATGATAATGATGACTCCAAACTTTTATCTGAATTTTCATGTTTTTGTTGAACTACCCCGAACCTCTAAGTTTTTGAAGCTTAAAAGTTTTCCGGTATGACAACAAATTTCCTTGTTCTCGAAAAATACATCTATTTAAAGGTAAAATTGATTGACAAACCTGATTATAATTCACGTCGTCGTGTTATAAAGATACGTTCCCATTTCCTGGTACAGTCCAATTTTCACCTGATTTTTACTCCACTTTCCCTTGTGGTATTAGCAGGATATGTCTGCGCCCTCCAGCTAGAAGCTTCAATACCTGAAAATGTAAAAAAAACGCATGAGGGGAAAGGCATTTAACCCGGCAATATTTAAGTACATCGTTTATAGCGTTCAGTTTATTAGTATGGGTTATTCATTGATTGGCTAAGATGAGAGAGATGAAAGGGAACAGCAAAAACAGCAATTCAATTAAGTATCCGTCCTAATTTGATCACTGGATATGCAACATCGCCTCTGGTCTTCTACCCTACCCTATTTCTCGTCGAAAGTTCTAGTTATTAAGCAATAAAATAAGTTCAGTTTACTTTGGCTTCTTGAGGATGTACAAGTACAAGGTAGGGCTGAACTTGCAAAAGTCAAATATGTTCTACTAATATTGATTGAGATCGAGGCAAGAGTATGGGGGCTTTGAATGAGGAATTAGCTAGTGAATACAAAGTTGCTGCAACCTTTTCGGAGAATCCATATGAGTGTATTTTTACCCTTCACTTTCTCCCCATTTCATTTGAGAATGCATGACTTGTGCTACGTTGATTGTGCCTAGTTACCAATTAGCTTTTCTATCTTCTCTAAAAAGTGGAAGATTCTATGCCTCAAAGCACCTCTGCTTTTAGACTCGCGCCACGTCATTCCAAAAGAAGAGAAGCAAACTAATTGGAATAGATTGAGTCGATTGGAACTACTCAAAGATGACGAAAAGTGCAAACAAATCAAATGAGAATGCATTAGGCCAAGTGTTAAGGAGTCTTCTCTAGACTAACATTTCAGACTATGATAACACGAGACAAATTCATGAATTATTGATTCTCTTCAAAGTATAATTGGCATTGTCATGGACTGTTATGTAACATAAGGCAAGAAACTACTTCCTCGGTATAGAATAAACTGAAATCAATTCTCTAGAAAAGCTTATTAAATATCCATTGAGAACATTCCTTTTCTAGGATTCTTTAGGAGATTATCGCTAATCCTGAAAAAAAGCTGTTTCTATGAAATAGCCAGTTTTTCAGCCAATTCTATTGTATTGAAGCTTATGCTCACACCATAAAAACTAGTTCTCCTCCAGCGGAAACGAAAAGGAACAAAGCTTCATTGAGAAGAAAGTTGTTGCTTCAGTGTCTCAAACAGAAGGAAACATGACGTAAGACTTTATTTCTATCACAAAGAAAAATCCTAAGCTTTAAGTTTATTTAGGTGGAAAGAACGTGCAATCATACGAAGCTTTCTTAGATTGCTCGTAACATGACACTTGCATCCAAGCATAGCTTGTTATCTTTCAAAGATTCAGTAAAACGCAACCTAATTTAGTTTGATATGATGTGCTGTTACAAGCAAAAAAAATGGGTGCGGTATGGTATCTTCATGTACACATACCAAAGCATTAAAAATCCAATCCAAAAGTCAAAATGAAGACATTCTTTTGTGATGCGTACACACCAATTCCAATTGGGTTATGGCTATGATGATACTGACACATACAGAAATACAAAGTGATACTTTGCAAAAGGCAAAATTTTCCAATTTCTTTGCGATTTTCACTCTCCAGACTTAAAAGTTATATCATTTTTGGCCAATCATCCTCAAAAGACAATCGAAAAGTAAGCCTCAAGTAAATTCTACATTTTTCTAACATTCTGTGCATAACGCAGAGTGTAAACAAACTGTGAGTCTGATTTGCACAAATATAATCCTTTAGAGAACGTGCTTTGATTTTATACTCGCCCGAGTCACTTTTAGAGTGGAAAGAACAAGGGATGAAGGCATTGACGTCATTCTTGGTAAATATTCGCAGGCCTGAAAATCATACTTGCACAAAGTTTTAAAAGAGCAATGCCTACAATTCGTTTTAAATATCTGTTACGTAAGCTAAAGCAACAAAAAGTAGGGATAGGGATTTGCTAGGTAAATGTACCCACCACAGATAATACAAAGAAGACAAAAGGGCATTGACACCAGTTCGTGTCGTGTCGCGACCAGACCCCAAAAAGATCACTAGCAGACTTAAGGGACAGAAGAAAACCACAGAAACAAGCAAACAATGTATAAATGATAGGGGAAACATGGGAAAATGAGGAAAAGATACATTCATGTTACCTAAGCCATTTCACAAGTCATAAATTCCATAAAGAAGTGAAGAATACCCACCTATACCTGACCTGAATATTATTTGGGGATTCTACCAACTACCATTCCCATAAATTTTCGCAACTTTAACCAGAAACTATATGATCCGTAATCTCCATAGGGAAAAAGTGAAAGTTCTTGCTACCCACTCAAAAAACTCGGAATCAGCTACAGATGAAATAGGTCCGGGAGGGAAGCCTTGTAGATAATTACCACTAATGTTTTCATTGATCAGCAGGCTTACACAATATCAGATTATAAAAGTAAAAAGTTATCTCTAGACCCCATACATTCCAGATCAGTCTCAAAGGCAAAAAGTAATCCACTTGGTTTTGCAAGACAGACAATGCCAGCCAATAAAATATGATTAATGCTAGTAAGCGCTCTTGCTTAATATCTATATGTTTACGTTATATATTATTCTTCGGGGTGAATCAATGTTTTGTAACTAAAACAGAAAAAACAGTTTGATGGGAACTCAAACCTGATACTTAATAAAACTATGCCATACTTATATTTTTTTAGCTAAAATTTGTAACATGCATTTCGCCCATTATTTGCGTTAATTATATAAAATGTATACATATATGCCTAATTTTATCATACTGGCTTAAATAAACATTTAGATAACCACAATAAAGAATGTACATGCAGTTGGTGTGACTATGCATAATTAAGATATATGTGTTTTTATTTTTATCCTATCTTGTCAAAACGTTAGTGTATTTTTGCTGACAGAAACCAGTCATTTAGGTTCATTAGTGGGTGTAACGTTACGTGTCATGTACACATTTTCAGGGCTCATTAGGATCAAAATGGTTTTGAATGGTTGGGGAAAGATGTTCAGTTCACAGAGTGTTGATTAAACTCGGAAATTATGGTTGCCTCAAACAAAATATTTTTTAGCAATAGTATTCACCCAACGGCCCAACCCTATAATATTTATTTATCAGAAGAGATTACTAACTGTTAAGGTTAGGACAAGTCAGAGGCTTTTTATGGATGGAATCTAATAAAATTAACTATGCACAAAGTTCAAATCTGCATTTAAATTAAAAGCAGAATTCTACTTTTTCTCCATTTGCAAAAGTAATTTTCATCCTCATCCAAATCCCTTTTTGTTGTAGTAAAGACTTTTTAAAAAAAATTTACAGAGCATTTTTAATGTGAAGACCTTGTACTGAGCACAAAACTCTTTTTTAATTTTGAAAACAACAGAGAAAAATTTTAAATGTTCGCATCTGGGTGCGTTTACAAAAAGCTTGAAGTAATAGCTCGTTTTCATTTAAAGTAGCAGGAGTATGTAAACAAAATCATTGCCAGTGGCACATTTTGCCAAGCATCACTTCATTTTGAAAGTTTTTCCTGGCAAAAAAGTTCCTGTAGGCATTCGGAATATTTTTCAAAACATGGAGTCTCTACTTTGGTAAACAAGTTGACATAGACACAGAAAAAGTCCAGAAAAAAGAGCCAGTTTCCTTTGTAGGCTTAAGCCTTTATACAGGCATCTGGAAAATCACTTCAAACGCAAACCGAGTAGGATATGCAGTTTCTATGTAAATGGCATTTCTTTGCTCTTCATTATCTCTCTTCTCTCGTTCCCCCATTTACTCCCAATACGATCCCTATTTGCCTCTCAGTTTACCTACATTTACTAAGCCTATGTCATCATGCCAAATGAGTTTAAGGAAGGGTGACAACTATCACCGCGGCAAGAGTTTGCCACCTTGTTATGTACACAGCCACGATTGCATTTACTCCATCGTACTCCACACTCCATGTAAACACTCTAGTTTAAAAGCTCTTAATGCTCTCATTTGCCTCTTCGCTTTGCTTTTTTTACATTCATCCATAAATTGAGCTGGATTATGCCACTTGTCGGCTTAAAATTGTCTCCCTTCTGGCTTGGATTGAGTGTAAATATGAATGCATGGATGATGTTTCAAAAGAGGAAACGGAAGTAGGCTTATTTGAATAGGGTGCCATGTGAGTAACCTATCCCTTTAAAAACTCTCTATTTATTCATCCTGAATGTATCAGTTTAAACCAGAGATAATGAAGTAAAGTTATCATTTTAAATACCACCACATCAAAATACATTAAACTCAGAAAAAGGTTTTCCATTGCTCATTTCATTTAGCTTGGGACCAATCATTAGCGAATTCTGATTGCATATTGTTTGATACTTAAAACATAATATGCTAAGAGGGACAAAATAAGGAGGAAAATAATTATTTCTTAGATTAAACATTCGCCTTAAGGCAAAAAAAAACTTAGACCCCGTTAGCCCCGTTGACCTATCGGGGTCACCATGGTATGCATTTTGAGTTGGTGTTCAAAGAAAAAAAAACCAATTTGCATAAATAATCACGTCGGAACAATCCCCGTAAAATATGATATTACGTCCCTCCGTTTTCCTCCATTACTTTGCATATAAAAACTGTCTCGCTAATCTTGGATCGACGCACCAGTGAAAAGTAAGGCAGTGGGGTGTAGAGAGATGAGAGCCCCTAAAACTATGAACCCACTTTAAAAACAACTCCTTCCCTGATTCTCCTAAGGCCAGTAATGGAGCTCATTATTACGCTTTATTTTAAAAAATCATGAGTCATGACTCCAATTACTGCAGAATCTATCCGTATCTGGTTAGGATCTTCATGAATCATGAGGCATACACTTGTAATGTTTTGGTAAAGTAAAGTGAATGTCTTCTATGGGTTGTTTCATATAGGTCGGACTAGACACATTCGATTAGAATTACGATAATGACGGACCTAGCAAAACAAGCTGATTGCATCACGATCTGTAAGCCACCACAACACAAACAAAATGTCGAATGTCATGTTTAAGCTGTACTCAAACTAAAAAATACGTACATGCCTATTTTCCCATGAAATAAATGTTCAAGTAGGGAAATACCCAAGAGCTTTCCTGAAGTATCTGTACTCACCAAACATTTTTATGGTTCATAACTTACACCTAGGACGTCTCACGAATTGGCATTTGCCTTATTGCCCCACAAAGACAAATACAGTCGGTATCTCGTACTCCTTTACTCTTCTTTGGTGTCGTGCTTGTTTTGCATGGATATTTAAAAAGCCGCCTATTTAATCACGCTGAAACCTTCTTTGCCTATTTGATCCCTCTGCCAAAACGGCTTTGAAAATCTGAATTAATGATGCCGTAGCATTTAGCTTTTGAATTAGCAATAAGTGATCGTATCAAGTTTAAGAAGCTGACGGAAGACTATGCAAACTTTTTATGGTTCACTATTGGGCTATTCTCCTTAGAATTTTTTCAAGAATGTGCTTTAAAGTTTAAACATTTTCCCTGGAATAAAGCAAAATGTTTGCACAGTAAAAATTTTTTTTACGCGCAGCCATCTTATATCCACGCATTTTAGTTTTATGATTCTCCTTTCAATTCTACATTGGCCATTTCCGTCTGAATACAAAATGCAAATTGCGACGATATACATAAAAGGCGTATCATCTTATGGGCAGCATTTCCTTCCTGTTTTTCTGCTATTGTTGCGCAATGAAACGAAATGTCTTTTTTCATGAGCAAAATACACGCAAAGTGGTCCAATAAAAATCAGCTGGTTTAACTTGAATTGCACTGAAACGTTTTTGAAAATATTTTGGAAAATGTGTACATTAACTTTAAAGTTTGTATTCCTGATGACTTCATTGCGTTTTCCAGGACTAATTAATGGATTTTTTCACCAAATTTGTACAAATAAACTTTCAGCAATAAAAAATAATTGTGATGATGAAATGAGACTGATTCAGCTCTAAAGTTTACTAAATTTCTTCTGATTTTCCCTCCCACGCTCCAGCGAAACCTTGAAATGATCTTTTCCTTTAAAAATCCCATTCAATTCAATATGTGCATGCATGAATACAACCAAATTAAGTTTTCGTTGCTTTGCAAATTGCTTCTTTTGCTCATTGCATGTATGTATCTTATGTACCTTATCTTGTTCTCAGTTTTCAAAGAAACTGGCAAAAAAGTTGATGACGAGAAAATTGGGTTTTACTTTTATGTCGGTACCTGGAAAAATTGAAAATTGAATGAAGACAACCGTCTTCCATTTTACTCGACTATCTCATTTCATCACAAAAAATTTATTCGTTTCATGTTCACAAACAACCATACCTATACTATGCGTAGCACTTTTTTTGGTCAGTTTAATCAAAGCTGGAAAGAAGCTTTAGAATTCAGAGTTCTCAGGAAACATCTCAGAGTGCCCCTGCTCAAACTAAATGATTTAGTCTAGTTGGAGAAAACTTACATGAAAATGGAATAAGTAGAAAATTGCGATTCTTGAGTTTTGTGTACCAAGTCATTTGGATAGAATGATTTCTTTTTTGAAAATGTACAATTTTCTTGTAAAAAATAAAAGTATAAACTAGTCTTTCATTTTAAGAGTTTGTAAATAGGATAAAAAATGAGAAAATACCATAATCGTGCTATATGAATTCTGCTAGCCTTTTCCTAGTTCTTGATGATTGCTGCCCTTTTCTCATAAAATTCATTTTTACAACCGTGTTGTCCATGTCAGACAGAGGGAAACTGCAAAAACCTCATTATACCAAGTCGGTGTAGTACACTATGCAAATTGACGATATGATGTAACGCAGTGAGTAGAGATAAATGAAATTCTTCTATTTTGTCTAAAAGTACAAGACAAAGCGTACATAACGATACAGCACAACTCATCAAAAGTCTTGTCGTCTCTTTCCTCCTTTTTCAAAAGAAAGGCCCATTTTGATTACCATGCGTTTCCCATTCGAATACATTTTTCTGTCATTTGCATTTTTAATGCGGGGACCTAACAAAAAATTTGCTGCATCAGAGCGCATTACGTGAATCCATGAACTTTTTTCCGTATTTTTAAGATCAGCATTTAGATGCGTCGTTTAGTTTGCCAAAAACAAAAAATAAAAATCTACCCAATTTTCAGGAAAGTAACAGATGTCTTTTGCATGCAAAAGTCATCCTCATCACACATCACATTACAGTACATTACAATTATCATTTAGCAAATATTTTCCGAAAGGCACACAAACTGCATTGCAATGAAGGAACTAACGTGTTAATATGACTGAAACTTGGAAAAACAAGGTACATTTATTACGTAGCTGAGCATTGCGAAGCTAAGTATTGATTTCGATTTGTCTGTCCGTCTGTCTGTCCGCACGAT
>JAANSQ010003060.1:0-10727 GCA_036850885.1 Lepidocyrtinus dapeste
CAAAAGTTTTTCCAGGGACCCCGCATAAAAACAATCGTAGGCTATTTGTGGAATCACTAGTGCTCTCTACTTGAACTAAAGTATGCTTTAAAAAGCCCCTCGTATTAAAAAAAACTACACAAGATCTCTTGAAAATGAATGGACAAATATTAACAAAAGGATGCTTTTTTTCTGAGCATGTTTGTTACAGAAATGTATGAATTTATTATATATGAAATAAATAAAAGAAAACTGATTTTGAATATGCTGGTACTTTGTAGAAAGTCAGTAAACGTTTCCACTATTTCTTCCGTAAAAGCTTTAGAGTTGGAATTGAAGGACAAGAGGAAAAAACATTTTATAAATATTGTACAAATGTTATGATGATTTTATAGTTTCCCATATAACGCGATGTTGAACTCACTTAAAAAGAAATCTTTCTGAATATACATATATTCTCTACGTGAACGTTCGACGCTACAGGCTTACTTAAACAGGACTATTTTTGGTTCAGGTCTTAGCCCGGATTAATTAAAACAAATGCAGTGAACACTGATATATCTTCCTTGTTCACGTGGTATCCATACTATGTCACGCCAACACAGTTCCCAAAGGATTCCAAAGGCCTAATCGTAGAGAAGAAAGGCAAAAACTTTTTATGCTCGAAAATAACGTTGAACAAAGTGGTTTTGTATCCTTACACAACTGTTCCTAACAAGTTCTCCCATATGGTCTAATGGTTAGGATAGCTGGCTCTCACCCAGCAGGTCCGGGTTCGATTCCCGGTATGGGAAGACACATTTTTGCACTATTTTAGAACTAATATCAATCATCATTTTTTATCCTGAGACAGAATTAAAAGCTTGCCAATTGACATTTATATTTAAAATCTTTCAAATAATTTGCATTTTAATCATCAAGAAGAAGCTTTAAATTATTTCCAACAGTAGAAAGAGATATACCTATGTAAAACACGAAGTCTCATTACATTCCATGGATTCAATGTTAAATCTTGTTTCTCCTTTTTTATCGCATGGATATTTCAGTCAGATAAAGCGTTTTTAATCTTAAAAACTTACGAGGTGGTTTATATATAATACCAATTTTTCAAGGCTTGATTACAAAATAATGATAAACGTACATAGGTGTGGGTGTAATGATACGGAATTTTTGTTACAATCAGTACTAAACTCTTGAAGAGACAATTCTTGTTTTCTAATTTAAATTTGTTTAGGAACAATATTTATAATGTCCAAAATAGTTGTGCTGTTATTAATATTTGTGACACAAATGTAATTTGTTTAAAATAAAACATTGAAAAAGCAATAATAGATGTGGGTTTTTAATTTTTCCATTGTATTTTTTCAGAACGGGGCAAGCTCATTTTATTAAGTTTTATCGATCAGAGAAAACTTTGTCATGCATCGTTATTCAAGAGGATTTCCTCGCAAATTACCGGGGATTTGAGACAGAAAAAGAGTTTAAGTACTTCGTTAAGGCAGCACAAAGTTTACCCAAAGAAGATGTTGATCATGATCTAGTAAAAGACAGAGGAGAAATAATTGAAGTTTACTCCAGCAGCATTGAGGAAGCTCTGGCTTTCATGCAATCAATGTGTAAATCGCATGAAAGATTGCTACCACTTCAAATGGATCATTCCACTAAGGAGCTCGAAATTCGAAAAATTGTAGATGGAGGGGATCAGAAAAATCGAATTGACGTTGTTTTCATGGGGGATGGTTATACTGCGTCTGAACGAGAAAAGTTTTTTGAGGATATGAACCGACTTACAAAAGATATGTTTGAAGGAGTTACATTTCGCAGTTATTTGCCAGTTTTTAATATCTGGGCCATTTACGTAGAAAGCAAAGAATCCGGAGTAGGTTACGATGGCCCACTAAATACTCCTTTCCGTTTATACCGGTCGAATAGTGAACTTCGTGGAATATATCCAGGTAATGTTCAATATGCCAGACAAGTATGCGCGCTGACTGGCTCCTCCGGATGTGACTATCCCAGCATCATTGCAAATGATGATTTTTATGGGGGGCTTGGAGGAGAATTTATCATTTCAACTAAGAGCAATCGTACTGGCACGGTTGTGCTTCGGGTTGGTAAAAAGATTCAAAGTTTTTAGTTTACATAGGATTATTTATAATTTTTTATCTCTTTCAATTTAAAAAAAAGCATGAAGCTGGACACAATTTCGCTGACGTGGGAGAGGTAAAGTGTTATTTCATATGGATTCACGAATTAAAAACAAGTATTAATTGGCTTAGATATTTTTCATCAGGAATACGATGGTGGCGGGTATTCTGGAGTGAACACGGCAAGCTCTGTTGCATCTTTGGGATGGTCTGCATGGCTGACTGGGGCAAAGAGAGCAGAACGAGCTATCTATCGAATCATAGATTGGCCTTGGGAAGACCTAAGCAATGGTCCTCAAACATTTTCTTTTAATTCAGGTGGTGAGTACAGTCGCTGGTACTTGGAAATAACGGTTAGTGCTGCCGGTGAAGAAGATAGCCTGGAGTTCATCTTAGATGGCGATGTTCTCCCTTGGAAAACTTCTGGGTTTGACGATAGAGAGTTTTACGGATGGCACGGAAATGAAGGGTTCACACGAGGAAGTCATAATATAACTAGTATGTTGGCATTGTGTACAATATTTTCTATACTTGCTCATTACAGATAAGCATGATTTCCTTTTAAAACTAATTTCATGTTTTAGTTCGTTCTAAAACTACCCCTACCCACCCGAAAATTCGTCGTATGCTATGCTCCATTTCGCTTCACGAGTATGGAACCGAGGAAGAATTTATTTGGTCACCGGATCATGTCTCCGCTTACCCCACTTTCAGTTCAGGGCGCACTACTTACCGCCCAACAAATGAAGGATGTCTTATGCGCAATATGACACATAATAAATTTTGTTCAGTCTGCCAGGAAGGAATATGGGCGGAATTTCTCCAAAAGATTTCACTCATTGACCAAATTGTAGTTTCAAACACATCATTACCCAACGGAACACGAGACGTAGTTGTGGAAACAATAAAACTTGGTCAACTTCGAGCTCCAGGGAATGAAGTTCCAGGAGAGACGTTGGAAATCAAATGGTTCAGGAATAATCAAGAGCAAGAAACTCTAAAAGACAAGTTTAAAATTAATGCCGAGCCAGGCAACTGGGCTGTAGAGGTTCATTTAAATACACCCGAGGTACGACATGATCCAAGAAACCTGTTGACGTCTTCTATGAACTTTGTAGTTCCATTATCAAATTGATAAACTAAAAGTAATCCCAATAATTTATGGTAGATGGACAAAACACTATCTAATTAAGCCAAATTAGTTTTCTCATTCTATTTTAAATTATTTTATGTAATCAACATCAAGTTCCTAAACAAACAATCTGAAAGATTAAAGAAACTGTTTAACCCTCCTCCAAAAGAGTATTTTAGGTTTTCTCGGCATGTTTTGTTTTGTAAATCGCCTTGTGGAATTAATGATCATGTTTCGAAATTTTGATGAACACACACGAATTATTTATAATGTGTTGGGTTGAGCGTGGGCTCATTAAAAACTGCAGAACAAAGTAACATTTGATTTGTTTTGTTGGTCTTTGCTTCGTTAAGGCTGATAAAAATTCTTGCTTTTTCAAAGAAACAAGGAAAGTCCAAGAGCTAAACTTTATTCGCGCTAATGACTTTCACTCAACTTTCTTATTTGTTTCCTGTCACAAAAAATAAATCAGAATGCTTTTCTTTGTTTTGTTTGCAGACTTTGTCTCTAATGTTTTATGCTTGTTATCCACAGTCGTAATAATGAGGAAATGTATTACCAACATTACCAAAAGAGAAAACTACAAACACGTACGTATTTTACTAAAGAAACAATAAATCAGGGCAGCAAAAAATACGAGATGAGTGCTAACGCTTAAAGACACACCTTCCCAAAAGCACAAAACTCCTTAAGTTTGCGTTCTTTCAAGTGCCATATGTAATCTCAAGTGTTTTGTTCAATGAAGCTGTACGTCACACGTTCCCTGAATTCTTTGAAAAAGAAAAATGTTGGGGGAATGAAGAGAAGTGTCCTTAGAAGTCGTTAAAATGTTTCGCTTCATTAGGTCGTAGCACCTCTTGTTTTCTCGTTTAATTTGGCGCAAATCCTTTTCTTCCTTTTTCATTCAGAGTACACATACTTGCACACGCAAGAGTCATTGTATTAATGCTTACCCAGAGATGCATAAACATAAACCATCCAATAATAATAATAGGAGGAACAATAATTCACACGTTTGTTATTTCCTGAAAGCACCAACAAATGAATATTTTCTCTGTACAAAATTCCAACTCAAGCGTACAGAAACATACAAGCACACCCAAGCAAATACATATAAACTTTACGTTTTGAACAAATGGCAGCACACTTTCAATTTTGTAGGAAAATATATATTCCAGTAACAATATTGAAAACCGTAAGTACTCTAGGAGACCAAGTACATACTTAATTTTTATTTACTTGCGTAATTCGTGGAAGAGCAAAGAAAGTTTGTACTTTTTGTTACGATAATATGACAACGTTCAATAGATATTTACTTCTACGCGTAAACTTCCTATAGCAAGATACCCCAACTAGTGTAAAAAATGGGAAAAAACTTTGAGAAGGGTAGGCTGTTCACTCATGCATGCCTCACTTGATTTCAAACGATCCTTAAAGAAGAAAAAATGAGCAATTTGCTTTCAACGAGTTGTTTAAAAAAATTTGTTTCAAGTGGATATTGATTATCCATGCCCGTTATAGGGAGAATCCTCTATATAGCTCATACATTACTTCCGAATGTAAGCTTACTTATCCCTCTCTAATGAGTAAAAAACTTCAAAAGTTAGACAAAACTTACAAAGTTCTTTTAAACGCGAGTCTTACCCAATATGATCATGAAAACGATCGTGGAAGAAAAAGAATCACGTAAAAAAAGCGTTACGTTTGCTCACAAAAAGCATCAAATTGAGAGATGGAGTTACGCCTTGGCCATTCCAATTTTTTTATGAGCATATTGTTCTCATCCCTCTTGGATTGCCATAGGGGAATGCCATACGGCAATGAAGTACATGATATGTGGCGTGAAAGCAGTTATTAATTATTACCACTGCCCTTACGGCACTCATCACGTCAATTTCAATTTTCTACACCTTAATCTCTTGAAGCTGTGGGGTTGCTCTAGTGATTGCCGCTCTCTCTTTATGTACTTAACGCTAAAACAAGCATTTAATTGTCAAAAGATGTGCCGATGGGCGGCGCACGCTTTTAAATGATTTTAAGCGTTATTAACGCATCCCAGGTATAAGTATTGTATAGTTCCTTTTAAATGAGCAAATATAGATACGCTAAAACAATTGTGTACACTTATCATTTGCAAAATAGTGTTCCCAATCACGCGTTAGTGTCTAAATGATACCAATAAGCAAAATTCGCCGTAACGAATTGAGCAATGCCTTCTAGAAGGAGTAAACCATGTCCATTTTTAAAAGTTCAATAGTTAAGGTTACAATAAAAAAAATTTTACACTTGAGAAGATACCCAACAGAAAGTAATTTTGTAACATTGAATGGGCCACAAAAAGTGCCATTAGATGAGGGAACAACCTTTTAAAAAACTACAAAAGTCTGTAATTCGTGATCAAAGTAGTTTTTTGGAGAGCAATGAGCAAGAACCACGTCATGTGCGTCATAGTTAGTGATGAACTAATTGCATCAATCTTTGCGAAAACACGATGCTCGCTGACAGGCTTGGGGAAAAAGAATTGTCATTTTTGCACCAACCAACCACTTCCAACTTCCAACCACCTTTTTTATCCTTCATATGTTTTGTAAGCAAAAAAGTCCTTCAAAACATCCTCCTATGGGAAGACAAAACAACCCTTTCGCTCTGAAATGTGTAATGATGACGATAATGGTGGTGCTGATGAGGCTTTTCTGGTGACGGATTTTCTACTAACAAAGGGAGCGTTAAGTGCAAACTCCAGCAAACACGGAGATCATGATGATGCTGATGATGATCATCATAATGGGAAAAGTAAAAAGAATGAACACGAGCGGTACGTGATTTATTAAGTTGAAGAAAAGGCTACTGATTATAGATATAAAAAATGGTTTATATTAATTTTGCATGCCGGAAATAGTAACGTAATATGTTACTTCAACATAGTCCGAAAAAGCAACACCTCTAGGTTATTTTAAATTGTATCTCAGGAGGGTATCAGAATATTTTAAATTCACACAGAAGAATTTCAGCGATGGAATTTTGGCAAAGGTCAACATTAAGAAACTAGATATTTAAGTACATTTTACTTTGATATTTCGCATTCCACGGAGGAAATAGTGTAGTAAAATTCCATCGAACACATTTTACCAGTATGTCTGTCAAGTTGAACTTATTTAAGCGTAGAAATTTGTATGTGGTGTCGTTTACGCTGTGACTTATGCATGTTCTACGTGATTGCACAATAGGATCAGAAAATATTTTCCCGCCTGGTGTGCAGTTTGTAATGCTGATTTTGCTTTTAATTCGATTGACAGGAAGTTATCAGGTTTTACTGGCAGTTCTTTCGGTACTTAGTCCTTACATCACCACAAACCTAGCCGATCAATAGTCTATGACACGATTTCATAATAATAAAACAATTTATTCACAAAATTATGGCGTATCAACGTCATACGAGCTACGTGGAGGAATCATTAACGCTTGAGTGTATAGGAAGAACGAGCTGTGGCCTGGCGAATGATGATATGATGACGGTGTGCTGTCTACCCTAAGGATACCGAAATGCCGACAACAGAAAACATAATTTTTTTTCTTTGTGATGGGGTGATATACGAAAACCATCATTATATATACTTTTCACACGAAAAATAGAAATAGTGTTCAAGTGCTCATATGCGAGTAAGTTCTAAGAAAATTGTAAAGGCCGCTACACTAGCTTGGGGATGAATCTATGAATCTAAAGTTTTTGAAAGTGTGTAGTAATCGGATTTAATTGTGCTTGTCATTGTAATGACAGAGGTAAAAGTGTAATCAGATGATGAGGCTCAATAAAAATTATTTTGATGAAGTTTAGATGATGAAGCAGGCTTGGAATCTCAGTACAGTAAGCCACGTCCAAAGGAGAATCCGTCATATGTTCTTATCGATATTATGATCGGTTCAGCAAAATCTTATCCTTAAAGTACTTATCATGATATTAGATGATGTAATTTAAAAAAATTCATAGTTTATGTATTTATGATAGTCGAGATGTATGCTAAACATTTAAAGAGACAAAATTACGTTCATAAATATTTTACTTTTGATTCATTTGAGAAAAACTATGAAGTGCGCCTTAAAATTTTCAAGAGCTATTAATCATTTCTAATTACCTTCATTCAATCTTTTATCATCACTGATTAATTGTTTTCTCTTACAATTAAATGTGACATTGAAATTTATCATGTTGATACTAAAAAGTTGAAAAATGCATAAGAGATCTATAGATTTTTTTATTACTTTTATAAAAAACTAAATAATTATAAGATTTCCTTCAAGACAATGATTTTGTTATTTGTTTATTCGCTGGCTGATATGTAAGTATACAAACTGCTTTACAACTTTAGGCCCAACCTTTTCAATAATTTTCAAGATCTCCATTTCTTTGCAGTAAATTCCCATACTGTGCACCTTTTGGTTTCTTACTCTTTTCAGATTTTTTTTTCAAAATTTTTGGCAGCACACCGTGTAATTTAGATATTACAACGTGAAACGGACGCGGGCTTACAAAGCAAAAAATAATAATAACAATTTCATCGAGCATGAAACTCTTCTTTGTGTATCCAATAGAGTACCTTCGTGTTATCATCACTACAGTGAATTAATAATAATGATGTACACCGAGTAAGCAAAGACTCAAATAATCTCCAACTGGTCTTTTAGGACTTTTTTCGCCTTGCTTTTTCACGCAAATAAAAATATCATTTTCCATTAGCTGACGGCCTGTCGCCATTCATTATCACAGTAAGGTTATTTGCATTATGTATTGAAATTGGAGGTTTTGTAGCTGGTCCTTTATTAGGCGGCGATACTACAATCATAAAAAATCATGATTACATACATAATGACTCTTAATGAATCATTTGCACATTATAATAGGACAGTAATAATTCTGGTCGTAAAGTGGCAGCATTTCCTTACCTTGTGATGTCCCACTGTGGTTACTGCTGTTCCTTGGAATAAATTTTTCCACATCTTGCACCGAAAGATTCATGGGTATGCTTGGTTTATCCCTTTATTCCTGTAAATATCAAGACATGTTGCCATTTTTCGTGTTTGCTTTTCCTCTACCTCGCATTTAAGTATAGGGTTTAAAATCTTCTATATTTTACTTTCAAACGGACATAATGCGGAAATTTTGAAATTGTGCGAGGAATATTTTTATTGCGCATACAAAATTAGATGACAATGGCACTGAAAATTATGTATTGTTGGAAGGAATATTTTATTTTTCACTAATCCTTGAAGTTGCATATCATATTATGTTTTCTTTGTCATCCTACTAGGGTTTCCTGCAGAGTTCCTAAATTACTTTAAAAGGTTTATTCATGGCAGGAACCAGCAAATTCAACAATATTAAATGAACAGTACTGCTAAACACACTTTAGATACTCTGGTATTTTTTCAAGCCTCTTGAGCTATAAAGGAAAACATAGGAAACACTTCTTTATTACGGAATATTAGTAATACTAAAAGTAATTATCTACCAATGATATGGCCAAGTAAAATGGAAGCTATCATGCCAACTCTTTTAGACAGATTAATGTTTTCACAAATACTTAGGTATCTTTTCATAACATTTGTAAAGAAAAAGTACGGACAGACAGTAATGTGCAAAATGATGTTTATGTAGATGATGCTGACCATTTAAAAAGTTTCGCAGCCACAACGGCCACAAACGCTAAAAAGATAAATTGTCATTTTCACACAGCGGCAACATCAATATTTTCCTCATGTTCATCATTCAAATGATCAATCTAGCGGAAACAACGATATCGCCAATCACCAAGTTAAGTTGAAGCAGACATGTCTCCATCTCAACAAGTGTATCACTTTTAAAAAGAGTATTTCGGCTTTGCTCGCTTTACATCTCAAAACTGAACAATTTAAGCTTGTTGTCCTATTCTAATTGGTAAAAATGACTTTTGCTAATGAAAACTAATTGAAATTGTGGCCAACAAGAATGAAATTTAACTACTCAGAGTCTCATGCATGCAGATCAAGCAAGATTTACAGTGTCTGTTTTTATACGAGTCAATAATAATGGCAGTCATTGTAACAAGACATGTAAAAGAAGGAGCCGAGTCCGGTTCTGCTACTGGAAAATTGATAAACATGCAAATTTTTCATCATAAAACATAATTTACACTGCCAACAAAATTTTAAAGTAATGATTATGTTGTTGCTTCATGGATCCTTTAAACTTTGAACACTATCTTTCCTTCCCAGCTTACACAGATATTGAGGATTAACATCAAGTCAATTCGGAAAATGTAGGATAACATATTCATAAAATAATTATTTTTCTCTACATTCCAACTGTAATTTTATTTTCATGGGTGTTATCGTGTACAACTTCCTAAGTGTAACGGTTGCCAACCAACCAAGTTTTCCTTTCCCTACCAGCTTTTGGGCAAAAGCTGTTTGCTCTTCTGCTGCTCAAAATATCGTGATGAAGATCAGCATCATGAGCAATGGAACCCAGCAGCACGCACACAATAATTGCGTTTAATGTGACATAAAAGCACACAATTACGCACACGTACCTATCCATTAACGTCGCATCTTGAAAATTTTTGAGTGCATAATACAGCGTATATTTTGGTCGCAAAGATTACGATTCAAAGATAATCACGATGCATTTAAGCGACTTGATTGAGGTTAACAGGGGCAGATTGCTTTTAATTGGGATTGCGGCCTATTCCACCATAATTGCGTTCACTCTTTTAATCAAATGATGGATGAGCCTTCTGCTTTTCATACAACGACTCCGAATGCTTCTAAACTACAAAAGCATCTATTTCACAACAATGTTTCCTTTGAGAAGATGCATTATATTCAGATTATCTCTAATTTAAAGATGAGAATTCTAATAATGAATACTTTCAAGTTGGACTTTGTGAATGCTCAAAAGTTGAGAAAATGACAAAGGTTGGAAAAGTGCTCTTCACCTTATCTTTTAGATTTGTAACGTCCTTAATCTAGAAAATGTTGGCTCAAAAAATTTTTCAATATGCCCCTATAAAGCAATACCAACACAAATAATAATTTCGATTTTGTAATGAAGGGGAACGTGCACACAGTAAATAAATCCGAAGGTACTTAACCAAAATCCTTCTCAAGTTTTTTTTCTATAACCTCAACCAACACTATGATTTTAGACACGTGACTTCAATCAAAAAACATTTATTGATTGAATAATGGCACATTTCTCTCTGTGGTTGCATGACTTGATCTTTTACTTTTATCTTTACCCAAATAGAAGGTCACTCAAAATACTGACTTCGCATCCCCGATTTACTTTTACTTAATTCATTTTAATTGTGGTGCACACGCAGACGTTTTGCTGTTGATTATAGAATCAAACCAAAATATTTTTATGCACATCCTAAACAATCTGAGATGGATATCCTAGATTTCGGTGAGTGATAAAATGCTGAATCTGGCAT
>JAANSQ010003061.1:0-10725 GCA_036850885.1 Lepidocyrtinus dapeste
AAAGGCTTTAGGCTAGCAAGCTAATGTTCTTTTCATTTTTTTGCGACAGGCTTCAAAAATCGTTATACCAACTCTGTAATCATTAGCTTCAACTAAATTTTTATGTAGATAAAATTAACTAGGGAAATGAAAAAATGCTCCGGGAGGGATTGCAAACTACAACTATAAAAGATGGTTTTATGTTGAGTACATTTTTGGAGATTGTGAAAGTTGAGAAAGCATGTAATGGTGTGTGAAACAGTTGCCTCGTTGTTACAAAGCAAATTTTAGATTCCAATGTTGCAGCAACAATAAAACCTTATACAGAATTTTACTCGAGCACTCTTGTGCATTTTTTTGCAATGAACATGACTTAAAAGTAAATAAAATGTGAAAATCCTCTGGAGGCTAATGCACATGAACTACTAGATTCACTGGGCCACAAAAGTTAAGAGATAACATAAACGAGTTTAAATGCATGAATATAAACGCTGATGCAATTTTCACTAGGATATGAAAAATTTCAAAAACATTTGAAATTTCCAGCCATATATAATGGATGCGAAGACACGTCTATAGGTTAAAATTCCAAGTCTGTACTACACATGAAAAAAATTGCTTCATGGGTAAAATATGAGGAAAAGGCTTATTCAGACCTCAACACGAACAAAATGTGTGAGACAAGTAGATTGAACTCCCTTGTCATCATAAAAATTGAGAGGTATTTCATGACATGACAATACAGCAAATCTATCTACTTTCATGAATGTCAGACGAACGTCCGAAAGGATAGATGGGGATGAGTACTGTCCTCAAAATATTTTTAGTACAAAAAGTGTTTGATAACCCCTAAAAGCTTTTTCATTGAATGCCTCAAGTTGGGTACTCGAAAATAGTGCTTGTTATGAGTTGCATGTAAAGCATACCAAAAAAAAACTTATTGAATTTATATTTTATCAGCAAGAACATTCCATCCCTTATGCTTCACTGATTGAAGTGAACAGAGGAAAATTTCCAAAACAAAATGAACTGTTAAGGTAAATATCGAAATATCGATGAGCGAGTTCAAAAATAACTGTCTTTCCATGTATCATCCTATTTTCCAAGTTTTATGAGTATAACGATGCATATCCATAGGTAAACATGGTTTTCCACGAATCATTATTTTCAATCTTTCGCTTAAAACTATTTACAAAGACCATTTTCGCAAAATTGAAAATAATGGAGGAAATTACCTCTCAAAAATACGCTTTGCTGAGGAAAATCATAAGAAGGAAGATAAAAATGCTCAAGTCAGCGAAAAAAACTAATCCAGGAAGAAAATGTCGTGCTCTCCAGTGCCAATAAGTTTGCTTAAAGCCGTTGCAGTTGATGCTGATGAGGCTTCTAAGCTTAACTGAGAGAATAAAGAGATTCGGATGAAAATGCGATACATTTAATGATCATGGCTAAGAAGGGTAAAGAGCAGGCTACCATAAAACACAAAGAAAAAAGGTTGTTCATCTTACGACGTCGTTGGTCATGATGATAATGATTACGTTACGATCACTTTGCCTTTTCCCTAGTATGTTTTGTACATGAGATGCTCTACGTAACAAGAATGATTTCTATTAAGGGCAGAGCTATATCGTTAACAAACACCCATGAAATGTAATACATAAATACAAGCCAGTAGAGGGTTTTTAAAGTAAGAAGTGAAAGCTGAAAAGACCAAAAAAACCAAAAAGTTATCTCAGCAGTCAAACCACTGAAATTCATTGTAATCCTTTCCTTCTAGCTTATAAAAGTAAATGCTTTTAGAGAAATGGGTTACGAATGCTTCTGACATACGTCGTGAAGGGTTTTGCGTGTTTTTTAGTCATATTGTTAATGATTAGTTTGGTGGAATACTAAAAAAATTTTGAGAGTGTCATTGGTCCTTCTGGTATAATCTTTTGAGTATGTACAGCCACGAACGAAGATGTCATTTGCAAGCCTTTCCAGATTTGGAATGGATTAAAGCAAGATATGTCTCTCTTTGTTTTCTGGCTCGGTGAAAGTAATGACAAGGAAAAATACCAAATGACGCAAATGAAATAGCAAGATGGTCTAAAAGCTTAAGCTTAAAATTTTAAGCTAGTTTCTAAAGAGCACAGGAGTTTCCTAAGGGGACGTTAACATGTCTTATTTTAGACAAGTAAATGAAATACAGACTTACCAGGTACCATTGATAAGGAAAATACGGATCCGAGGGATCGTTGTGTGACAATGGCATATCCACTAAGTTCTCTACTTTCAAGGGGTTAAATCCCCGCTTTACTCGACGGAATCCACTTTGCTGAACGGCAGATTTTATCTTAAATAATTGAATGGAAGGAAACGTTAGAAACTTATTTTTAATGGGGAAATCTAAACCGAGCTTAAATAATCATCATTCGTGTATGGCCTTAAGGAATGTCAGCTCAGTGATTCCATACAGAAACAGAAGATTAACGAGGAAAAGTATTTTTAGACACTTACCAAAGGATCCGCTTTCAGTAATCTTGTATGAGGAACGCTTCTCTTAGTGCGCGCGTTATGAAGCCCACGATGAACGAAATGGAATTCTGACTTGGATCCCATGACCTTTAAAAACCAGAATGAGCAAAATTCTATTAATAAAAATAAATTTAATTACGAATGAGATCCAGAATTTTAAACATTTTGGTAAACTAATTTGTGTAAATAGTAAAATATAATTGAAAAAAATAAGTAAAATTAATTAAAATAAATCTTACCGGTCCAAGATTTTCGAATCCATTTCTTTTCGCGATATGACTTGCCACTTCATGCCCATGATCTCCATTAAGTTGAACAAAAAATGAATTCGTGAAAACTTCCGGAGCCGCCTGGCCGAGACTGTAGATGACAGCGGAAAATATAAGGAAATACGACAGGATCGTTAAACTTGGCCATTGCCCCATTGTGAAAATGATGACCTTTCGTGGTCCTGATCTACTGCTGCGGCCCAAGCAGCATGTTGCTTCATCCCTCATTGCCTGGTATCAAATCACGTAGGTAAAAAGTTTCTGGGTTTCAATTTCACCCCCTGCCGTTTTAATAGTAGGTTTGTTGATGTGCAAGAGCCCAAAGTAAAAATAATTTACTTTTTATTTCCTCCCACTTGTTTAAATAACTCTTCCTTTTGAGTGTTTCTCAATGGTTTTAGAAAAAACTTTTTTAAACGTTTGATAATTATGCAAGTTTTCTCATTTACTTTTATCTCTCTTTTGACAATGATTGATCTAGTTTAATCAGATTTTATTACTCAGCCAAACTCAAAGGTAGCTATAAAAGCGTGTTCCAATCTAATAAATTATCTTGGCACTTTTAAGTACGGTAGCAGGAAATTATTTTTTTTTCTCTCGATAGCACAGATTTATCACGAAGTAAAATATATAGCAGCACTAACTCAGGAAGATATTTTGATTAAACTTTCTCCTCCAGATCACGTTTGAAAATACGTTATTAATACTGTTTCAGGTTTTTCTTTAAACTTGCAGATAGAATGCAGTATCAAAATTATTTCAGAATTAATTAAATTATCATAAGTGAAAAGGATAGTTTTTGGTAATAAAATATTTTAAATTGAAGCACCTACAAAAAGACATTAAAATCTATTGCTGCTATGCTGCACCAAGTATGTTACAAAAGTAGTTTCTGCTTTCACTGAGATTTCTAGTGTAGTACTGAACTGTTCATAGGTCATATTCCTAAATAAGACTGACTCGTGATTAAGCAACGACAAGTTACTGGTACACTTGGTTTTCACTTGGGCACTCGAAAACCCATAAAATCCAGCTAAACATAAACAGACGACGTTTTTGACAATGTAGATTACACCCTCAAAAGCTCCACCGATGATAACCGTAACGTCTCTACTACTCAATATAGTGTTCTGCACTTAACTAGTAGCAACTCTCGTCTAATGAAATCCTACTGTGATTTTCCTTCAACAACTTGTTTCAACGAGGACAACAAATGAATTGGAAATAAAGTTGTAGAACGTCCTCTCTCTTTCTCACAAAATTCGTATGATGTGCATCTGGCAGAGAAAAAAGATGGGATGGACTGTTATATAGAGAATGATGTATATTGGCTCGCAGATTTACAGCAACTGTTAGCAAAGAAAGAATCAAAGATGACAGTAGTATTTTTTATGAAATAAAGAGATCTGCTGAAGAAAGCAGAAAACAACTTTTCGTTAGTGCATCCTCCTAAGTACACTGATGTTTGTGATGTGGGAGAAAGTCTCTGACTACTCACTGTTTCATACGTAGTAGCGTAGCACAAAAAAAGACGTTGCTGGTGATATTGATGATGGCGATAATAGGATGGTAGTGGTTCCACTCGAATTTCTATTAAATCGTATATTTATTCAAGAGATGAGGTTGCTGGCAAGTAGGCTTTGTAATTTTCACCACTCTCTGACCTGGCTATCTCACCATACGTATAATTTTCATGAGTCCCTTCACTTGCAAAAAATATAAAACATTAGGACGAAGGCAATAATGTCAACGTGGAGAACTTATTAGGATGGAAGTATAAGGGCACAGTTTTTAAATCCAACTTTTTCTCTCCCTTCAGAAGGAAACTTGAGAATTATGATAAGAAAATTCGTTCAGTGTAGACAATGTTCTATGGATTTGTGTATGTAGATTATGCCAAGAGGAGAAAGTAAACTAGAGAAAGTTAAAACATTTTTCAATGCCTTAGTCATATCCAAATGAATGTAGTCCTCTAGGCAAGTAAACGTTTTACATGTAGCTAGTATAGTCGTAATCGTCCTCGCTCAGGAGTTGTAGTAATACACAATTTCATTGTAAAAAGGGAAGCCCTTATAGCATTCGTTAGAAAACTAAACACACACTTTGTCTACAAAAAAAAGAATGGATACATTTGTGCCTACTTTACATGATATTCCCATACATATGCTGGCATTTCCTTTTACTCCTGCTTGGCAAATAATGTACGGACTAACGTCAGCAAAGTTGGTAGGTACGTAATATGGCAAGCATCTATGCTTTAGAGTTAAAATACAGCTAGTGTTGAATGGTTTTGCAGTATGTATGAATGAAATACACCTATAAGCTTGAATAAGAACAACAGCATTAGTCCCTTATCCTTTCGGAAGAAATGTATGCCAGCTTCGAGCGTCACTAAAATCAATTGATTGTATGAGGAGCGCATGAGTCAGTAAGAGAAAACAGCAGGAGTTTTACCCATTCTTTCATGGTTTCTTACCACGGGGAAAGGATCGTAACTGGCCATACATGGGGAGAAAACTGATGGACTCGTAGTGTTGGTTGTGTTGGTTGGACTCTGAGCTTTCCTTTTCACGTTGTATGAGCATGCATGCAATAGGATACGAGGTATGTGGCAGGGGAAAAGAAAGCATAGATATTAAAGGGAAAAGTTTCCAATTAAGAGTGTGACTATATTGACAATAGTACGCGCTAGTACCGAATGTACTACTATTATTTTATAAGGACGTCCTTTTACAGGCTCATATTTTACTTGAGCAAGTGTAAATGAAAATGTGGATGAGAATGAGAATAGTCTCTAGACGAAAAAAGCTGAGCTCAGCATGTGGATTGCTTCGGTTCTTGGCATTGAGCTCCTTGAATGAAGTTTGTTGTTCTAGAACTGACTAGGCATCTTATCTGGTTTTTGTAAGTTGGTCTGAAATACACGTCCGTAAAATGCAACGCTGCTGTTGGAAAATGCTAACGCTTAACTTTTGGAATTATAATGCGCTTCAGTGTTTGGTTATAATGGGTGATTACCTTCATTGCAATAACCAGAGAGAAAATCAAAAAGTATTTTATGGGGATTTTTTTTCGCTGTCGATGGAAACACTGTGTAATGTTCTGCTTCAGTTTTTTGCTGACTGAGGGAATGATGTTTGTGTTGAGGATACTTCTGATATGGAAAGGTGCAAGTGCACAAGGCAAATCGAAGATAATATAAAAAAAAATGCTCCTTTCACCTTGGCATCGTTGTCTCATGGAATGTACGGAACTTTATTATTCGTGGAATTTTTGGGAAATGAGACATACACTCTGGAGTATTTCCTAGTTTCATTTATACATAAGGTTTTTTTTACTAAACAAGGTAACCTTTTCGTAGTAATTCAAAACTTACAAAATGAAAATGATTACTATTATCGTAACCTTAAGTGAAATGCAGTACAAAAACGAAAAAGTATATAGATTATCCTATTGATTAACTTGTACAAAACTTTGGCATAATTTTATCACATTGCAAACACTCGCCCAACGAGGAAGTATTTTCTACGCAATATAAAGGACACTAAAACAGTAGGGACCAAAACACAATATGACCCAAGGGAAAAGAAACTAAAGAAAGATGTAGTTTCCTTATGTGTGTAGATACATAAAACCCTTCTAAAGATCATTCACACCTTATTTTCGCACACTCTAATTAATTTAATTATTTTTAGCCTTGGTCTGGGAAAAAACTGGGTTTGTCTTCCGCCCTAAATACAAGATTCGAAGGGCAACTCGGCAACAGAATCAAGATGTAAACTGTTTCATTTTTTCTTGCGCTGAGGAATTTTTTGCGTCAACTTTAACATTTTATTCGAGCTCTTAAAAGGGTTTGGAGTATGTAATTTGGTGTTATTATAAAATATGCACTTACGTTACCCTGCCTCATTTTCGCAGTTATTCAGTCATAGTAGACAGCTATGTACGCTTGCTTGGGCTTAATATGTGCTGAATTTCGTATAAAAAAGTCATAAATTTCCAGGGGGCATTCTCATTGTTTGCCTCCTGGTGCACATGTGGCTACATGTTTTATGAGATTCGGCAATCTAATGTAACCTACGTACTTAGTTTTTCCATCTAGAATCTTATAAGATAAACTGTGCATACTGATTGTGAGATCTGCAAATTTTTACTCTAGGTTTTGTTTATTATTATGAACTTTTGGCTTTTATTTTGTTGACTTTTAACCTTTCTGCGCAAAGTGTTGCATTATTTTAAGGGGAAACACACACACTAACACGTTTTTCCTATGACAGCAGTATTTGAGGCATGAAATTGCGTTGAACTCTAGACAAAGAACTGGAGTGCCATACATTTTTTTCATATGTTTGATTTGAAAAATGTTCTGTAAAATTGTTTTCCTGCAGCCAAATTAACGTGGGAGGGAAAGGAAATTTGGCTATGTACAATAGAAAACAAAACAGAATTATATGGTTTATGATTGAACTAAACGCAAATCTGTTAAATTATTTAGAAATTCAACACAAATACGTAAATCGAAAAATTTCTACCCAACATGTAAGTTTGCACATCAATACAATTAAAATAAGAGGAAATTGTGTAGGGAAATGTTTCTCTCGGAAAATATACCAAAATTATGCACCTTATTCGGCTAAATAATGAACATGTATAGATGAAATTGCACTCATGAGGTTGTATACTACTTACTTTATTGCGTTTGGCACAGGTACATTTTACCCCTGAACTTTCTCTTTTTTTGTGCTAGTTAGGAAATGAAACCGTGTAACATTCCCCAATGAATTTAGTCGGTTTCCTATGTAATAAAGTGTGTGTACATGTAATAGAGCCCTTTTATTTATCATCATTGCTATAAAATTAGAGTCACTAAAATTAATTGAACACTTTACCACTGGTCCAAAGCTTAAGCGAAACATGGAATAGTTTCTCGCGAAAGTTATTTTTACTCCAGCTCGCACAGTGCATTTTCCTAAGGTCAAGTATTTGTAAACGTACTCGCAACCACTGGCCATATTTCATTCTAGCCTGACAGGGAACTTTCCATTAAGAAATGGTTCTAGAAATCCTGATGGGATGAAAGCTATGGTAAAAAGTGGTTTGCTTTCTTTCCTTCAATAAGTACTCAAACCAAATTGCACGGACGAAAAACCTGTTCAGACTGTGGTAGCATTAGGATTCTTTTCAATCACTAAACATGAACTTACATGAGCTTTAACCTTCGAGAAAGCAATTTAAACTGGAATAACTCCTGTAACATAACTCCTCCAGCACTTTCTCTGTCCCAAAACGTACATTGTAAAAGTGTAATAAGTTTAAGGAGCTCTAATGAGTACAAACGTACACATAAATGTATGAAAACGTTTTCAAGGAAATTCAACAGCGGGCTTCGTATTGAAAGCAACATTCACGGCGGAAACCTCCAGCTGTCATTCAACACCATATGGTTGTTTTCTCCGCTCTTCTCTCCAGAAAAGTCCGCACCTTCCTTGTGAAGAATGGGCTGGAATACAAGCTTGGAATACCAAAAATGGAGCCGAGATGAGATGCTGTTTTCTTGATGCTGTTGTTGATAAGGAAAATGCTACATCATATCATATTATCACGCCACGCCAGTTTTCACATCAAACTGCAAGAATGATGGCCCTATACAAAAGTCAAGATCATGCTGCTACTAGCCTGGACTCTTTAATCAAAAGAAGACATGCTATTACATAAATTACTACAGATTTTCATTCATTCATGCATTCTTTTGCTACATGCTAGAGAAGAGTTTTGCAAGAATAATTATAGTACGTAATTGAAATTTGTAATGCAATGAACTAAAAAATTAAGCCATAATCGTTAGGCTCAAATTGAAGCTCTTACAGGTTTGCAAGAATGTATAAGATTAGGCCAGTGGAGGATGTAATGGGTGCACATAAATAGAAACTAGGCTATACAATTATGTAAATTGTGTTTCGTGGTAATACAATCTTGTTAAATGTTCTATACAAACACATAATACTACATTCCACAAAAAACTATTTATATTCATAAGCTACATACTCATTCGAGAAGCATATAGACTTGACAAGCAATTGTAAAAATCCAAAGTCATTAGTGAAGCTGGTTGCAGCGTGTCATGGAGCTTGCAGCCGCCGGAGGAAATTACCTGATTTCCATTCGTGGAACTAAAACAGGCTTATATGCTATTTGTATATAAATATGTTCTTCGTATTTAAAAATTAATTTCGTTTTATACAAAATGGCAATAATGTACCCAACCTTATTATGTTACTACAATGCAATAAATTGCTTTTTACAAGAAGAACATGGTTGCATGAATATGACAATTTGCTTTGACACTATTAAATTGAAATGGTTGCGAATAACTAACCGAAATCAAAAGCTTCCATGATTTGAAACTACCAGTGCAGTGTTCAGGACTTTTGCTTGAATAGACAAAGTCACCTTGGTGAAGCCTATTTCCACAAAATAACATTCTGTCAAATAGATTTCGGCCATTATGGGAGGAATAAATTGAAGCATTATATTATTCACTGCACTTAATCTATAGCCAAATCAACANGTCACGAAACGGGACACTCTTGAATGAATTTCGTAAACTGGCACGAGGAAAAATTAGCCTGCAATAAAGGCCAACGAATTTGGTTATGACGTTATTATTTGCCGATTATAATGATGGATAAGGAATGGTTATTTTCATTTTGAATTCGAAATTTGCAAGCTAGACAGTTTTTGCATTATCTACATCTACGCCTATTTACTTAGTTACATGCAAAACCTTCTCGATTCGATTTCTATCTACTAATATATTTAAATTGGGTGCTTGACTAAAGTTACCTATTTAATATAAGCAATAACCCTTATTTTTTCTGACAGCTCAAATTGCCCCGTGTGCCACTGAAGTGGATTAAAAGTGTATAAAAATCATATCTAGAATTCTACGATTGACAATAAAAAAATCTCTTTGTCGACACAATTTTAATGCAATTGAAGGCTTTGAAGGCCTATACCTTGTCCATTTTATTGTGACTAGAGGTGCAAGGCGAGACATGAAAAGAAAGCTAAATTGGTCACCACCACCACCCAAATTTATTTTCCTTTGTTGCATAATACAATCTCGTAAATTCCACCTGCGCGAATTCACTTCGGGATTTTCTGTTCAAAGCTGGGTAACTCTAACGGAACAAAACTCTTGTAGGTTCGTAGTTTCGCAAGTCACTGAATAAATAAACAGCCGATAGAAACTTGCTATCCTTTCCTAGAATCCTAGGTACTCCAGCATTCGACCCAAGCCATAAAACATTGTTCGACAACTTTTACTGCTTTTTTCTCGGTTACTCCAGGGATCAAAAAGAATTACGGTATTATATCGAAATTTAGGCTTTAGTTAGACCGAGACTATTGGACTACGAGTCAAAAAAATGTAAACGCATTGCTTTCACATTCTCTCGAATGGAATGAAATGGAAAACATTTTTCATCCATTCATTCAACTCGTGTCCACTGCTTCTGATACTATAACAGTTGCAAATATATCATATACCACCAACAAAAAACATAACGAAGCACATATTTTGGTAGTTGGCATGTTTCAGTAATTCACTTGAGCGTTCAGCCTTCGCCAAAAAAAGTACTACATTATTTTGAATGCTGACAAACATGGAATATTTCTCGTTCTCTAGAGAACACTACATTTTTCGGTATTCTTCAGCATATGGTCGCATTTCTTTGCTCGATTGGGAATCCGCTTTTGTCATATCAATCGTGTCATGCGAAATCTACCCAGATATTCAAATAAATAAGGGGTAACAGCGTCAGCAGCAGGTACCCGTTTTACCCTGGATTATGTGTTGCCTACGCAATTTAGCTAAACAATAAACTGTAATTGGGTTAACCATCGTGTGAATACCATTTGGTCTATAAGGTCGAGGCAAAATGAGAAACGGGATATGCCT
>JAANSQ010003062.1:0-10723 GCA_036850885.1 Lepidocyrtinus dapeste
TTAGGTCAAAGGTCAATGATTTTTTAAGGATAACCTTTATGGCTTGTGATAACTCTTGCAAATCCATTGGTCTCCTGATTACTTTACATAAAATATAACCGTCATTTACCGTTTTTGTTATATTTGATCCAGTTTAAACGCTTATAACCCTTTCGAAATCTATTTTCAGCTACGTTTCTAACAGCTTTAGTACTAACGTAACAACTTAAGGTCTTACAGAGACTGCAAAACTTGAGCTCATTTCCTCCGTCGAAAGCTTAGCCTTATCGAGATCATGCATCGCATTCGTATATGATTTACGATAGCAATCATGGCAAAGTTACTTTTTTCCCTGAATGTTACATATTAACTGCTTAAGTATTTCGGGAACTCAAATACTCAAAGTGCGACACCCAATTAAAAGCGGGGAAAAAAGTTTACCATTTCAATGTTCAATTACTCCTATTCATATAATTCAATGGTTCGCTTGAGTACAAGTGGCTTGCATTTGCGATTTGCACTACTTTGGTCTGCATGAGAGAGGCTCCCTGCTGTGACAACTATTTAACACTGACAGCCCCCACGTCGCAAAGCATTAAGATAATTTGCAGAGATAAGCAATTTTAGAACTCTTACTGTTTCTCTCCAACATCTCGAAACTTTCTATATCCTTGAGTAATTTGTGAAAATGTGTGGCAGTAGTACCTCTGGTAATTATTCCTACGCCTGTTCCCTTGGTCTATTTTAATAGGGTTTGAAGTGTGATCAAATCTCATCAAAGCATTTAAGCTTAAGGTTAGCGTACAACGACAGGCTTAGACTTTGAAAAGATAAGTCTTGAATTCCTTCATTGAGAGATATGGATGAATAGACAAAGTTTTAATGAGGCAATGAGGCTGTAAAGCTAAGCGAAGTGCTTGATGGACTTAAATGAATTCATTAGGGAGAATGATGATGGATTGAGTCATCACAAGTTTTTTGTAGGTATGTTCGTAACGGTAACATCAGCGGGAGACAAAACCTTTGCTTTGAAAAGTTTGAAATTTTGAATCACGTCCACTTACTAATCAAGAGTACATTTCCTCTTGATTTCCTTTTCTATTGCGTGAGTTATAAAGAGGCTTTGTCTTTATCATCTTCTGCCTTTTTCGTGAACATGACGACGTCCTCATCAAAAACGTAATCATGATTGAAGAGGAAATTGCTTTGAAAATGAGGCTCCTGTAGACTTTGCAATAAGCAGGGGAACAAAATGGTGACAACTGACAGTCTAAGTCTGCTTATCCCTTTAAATCTTAATTACTTTACATTACATAATTGTCAATCCAGCTGTCAATCCACTAAAAACTAAGTATTATTACGGCATAGCTGTCAAAATACAAATGAGAATGGGATTGTCTCGCGGATGTCATTGTCTGAGAAAATATACAAATCCCATGAAGTCTTCGAGATTCTTAGAGGAATTCAATTCCGTGAAGGAACTCAGTAGCAAAGTGTATCCGTTTTCATTTACAGAAAAATATTGGATTTAAAGGAAACTTCAAACAGGACAATTGACAGCGATAAAGTAAACGCCGGATGTGCCAAAGCTCATACAGACGTCTGTTCACGTCGCCTACTCTTTGTCTCAAAAGACTCCATCCATATATACTCCATCACTTCACCTAAGCTCACGAAATACCATCTGAGAGTTTGTGGGGTTACTTGATTCAATCGCGTATTGTCTGGTAGATGTAATAAATTGAAAATGAATTGTCTTCAAGATACCAAAAGAAGGCGCCACCCCAGGAAATTACAGGGTAATAAAATACTTGTCCTTTATTCGTTCATTGAAAGCATAGTTTCAAACAGCCCCATACAACACCAAGGTAAACAATTTAACCATTTAATTCATCAACACCACTTTTTCGCAGATTAATAATTCACTTTTGAACGTACAAAATCTCAAGTCATAAATTGAACAGGATGTACAGAAAAAATATCAAAATGACATATGACAAGACAAGACACATGATCATGATCCTATTTTCTTATTGATATTTATTTATTTTACTATATAAATATACAGAACGTAATTTTAATTATTTACTTGGTAAAATTTACATGCGCTTATGTCATTAAATTGCGTAAAGCGAGTCAAGCCAGAAATATTTAAAATACCGTAAACTTCCAATTACAGATCCCAGCTAAAAATATTCCGTTTCCCTCTCTCTTAAAGGAAAACATTGCTGTAAATGAAGATTTACGTTTCAAAATAAAATACTGGCATTTTATCAAATTTTAACCGTTTCTCCTTGATAACACCTCCATTTGAATTCATTTCTTCAGTTTTTGCCTCATTAAATTAATTATGGCCTGGGTTATACTTCGAAATTTTACGGTAGTGTGTATCATTGTTGAGGGATTATCAAGAACAAAATGCACTTAGGGTGAAGTATGTTCTCTGATTTTATCAGTGGTCTACGCTACGAGGAGATGGCTATCTCTCCGTAGGAAAATGGCAATAAATCTAAAATGTTTTATTGCGGCAGTACGTAAAAAAGATGACAATTTTTTTCCCGGCCGAGTTGAACTACACAGAAAACTGCTGTGGCAAAATATTGTTTAGTGAACGATTGCGTTACCACCATAGATGTGGTTTAGGATAGCGTATAGTCGTAGAGTGAGCTGGGGGTAATCCCTTGGGGGATTACAAGTTCTTCTACGGAATACATTAAATCGCTCCTTCTATTCCGAGAAGCACAAGCTCTGCGTAAACGTTCTTCAGAAGATTCTTTGCCATGGTCTCCGTAGGCACTAACCGATGGTCCATGACTAATGATATCCGTAGTGAATCCTGGAAGGAAAGGAATGACAGCACGAACCCTGGAATAATGAAAAGGAAATATTGAAAGAAATGGAAAAAGAACATGATGACGCATATCTTTCGGCTGAAGATACCAAAACGATAGAATATTTCCGAGTAATTCCAAATCTCCAGTAGAGCTTTGAGTAGTAAAATGATAAAATCTGGAGAGAATGAGTATCTTATCCATTTCTCCATACCTGAATCTGAAGCAGCAGATATTTGTACATCTTCTATCTGATGATCACATAGGGTTAAAGTCTCCTTAGGTCCCTTCACGTTCATCACTACCCCAGTCCAAGGACGCTTCTGGAGAAAACTCCAGTGATACTTGAATGGTAACAAGCCAAGTGTACTAAGGAGGAATTTGTTTGTTATCAGCCTCGTTGAGTCATGTACTTCTTTAAGGGCTGACTCGCAGCATCTGAGCCGTTCCCTAGACGACGAAATTCCCATAGGTAAGTCTACACAGCAGAAGGACCTAAAAAGGAAAGGAACCAACTTCGTAAATTAAAGATGAAGGCAAGGACAAAGTTTAAACTCAATTGCGGAGTTTCACTATGATTCAAACTTGGAACAAAATGAGAATATCTTGGATTGATTTGGATGGTGATGTATGCGTACATGCATAAAACATTTCTTTTGAACCCACTTGAGCATAAAATTAAGCTTGAGTTTAAAAAAAAATTCCATTAAATTTCAATGAAATAGGATTTTAAGTTTGAAAAACGTTTTTCTTACCCATCGCTTCCAATTAGGGGCTTAGTCTGATTCGCTCCATTGAGGGGAAGCATAACCTTCATGTGACCCGGGAGCTTATAGCCAGATTCAATGAAGGTGACTCTTAGGGCAGCCGACAAGGCTGAAATTAAGACGCTTGTGAAGGAAACTCCCAACTTGTTCTTTATTTCTTTGACATGCTCAACTGCAAACCGATCTAGCGTAACGACATGATCCCTTTTAAGCAACATCCCATCATCTACATCCCATTCAGAGGCAGCGTTGGAGGAAACTGGTTGCATAATCTGCTCCGCCAAATCAAAAGGAATTCTGAACGGGATTACCAATCTTTTGAAAATACGTCGGGAGATAAAACCCAACTTGTGAGTTGTTCGGAGAAAAGCAGTTTGGGTTGGAGATGGAGGTGTAAAGCTATTCTCTAGTTTGCCCCGAAACTTTTCTCCAAAGATTTTAATAATTGTAGTAGCCCTTGTACTTGCTCCCAACGGTGTAGGTTGGGAATAGCTACTGAATTCCTTGGGAGAGGAAGGTAACATTATTAAATCCGGGTCTTTCAAACTTACACCTTCCGCTTCGCATAACACCTTCACTAAGAGATCCAGCCAAGGTACTTGATTTCCTATGCACATGTGGAACCTCACACAAAGCACCGTTTTCACTTCCCTCCCTCCACAACTCTGCGTACGGTAGTTGGGCAAGAGAAGGATTTCCCAGGGGCTAGCAAACCTAGTCCATTGTTTGCGTATTAGGTTCTTCTGAATCTCTTGAAGATCTTGTTCCGTCCAGATGCGATTGTTATCCCTAGCCTTATCATACATCACCACATGTTTCTCCACGTTAAACTCTTCCTCCTCCTTCCAAAACCAAAAGCGGGCAAACTTCACCGGATAAATACGCAACTGAGGATATTGAAAGTAGCCTTTGGTATCTTTCACTGACAGTATCTTTAAATCTATGGCCTTTTGTAAACACTCCAGGGACAATTGCCCCTTGAGAAATAGAAAACACCCAAAGTTCCTATTCGGAATACCATAAAGCTCATCCGAAGCGTATAGGCTAGCTACGCCATTAATCATTCCTCCCAAATCCTTCCGATTTAGCTTAGCCAAGATTTGAATCAAGAAACGGTACACACATAACAATAAAATCGAGAAGATTATTAGGGGCGACAAGAGATACAAAAAGATGGTTAACGTGATCACCTTCACCTTACGGAAATTCTGGATGAGCCACATTTTTATAAGACTCACGTCATTCCCTCCAACTCATTTCACAATGTGGGTATAAACTACTTTTTCTTTTAATACCCATAACCTTTCACAATACACTCCGTATTTTCTAGTCGTGTCTGGTCTAGAGACCAAGATTATTGTTTTATTCCCCCATAAAATTTGTTACATTTCCTCCGTGAACTTGAACGTTGGATCTGGTGTTGGTCGTAATGGTGATAGGATGTCATTCCACGTAATAACTTGCCTGTTTCTGCACACTCACACTCCTTTCCGGTTCGTCGCTATATCACTTCATTTTTTTGAAACTTTAACATCGCCAATAAATATGCCATTCTCCCGATGACAAGAATGAAACTCACGAGAAGCGACGGGACGATAAGGCCTGTGAAGACTGCTGCTTCTGCAGCTGCAAAAATATGAATGAGAAGAGGGATTCATGTTACCTAGTGGACGACACTAATGATCCCTGAATAATTGTTACTTGTGCGAGCATTAACTAAACATTGTAAGCAAACAGAGAGTAGACAAAAGACTGATTGTGACTACATGAAAAAAAATTCAGAATATAGACTACATTTCAGACCAACCATGCAATTACAACTGTATAGGTAAGTGTACTTTGACGAAAGGGGTAACACTCTAATTGCTTTAGAGTTTCAAGTCAAAGAAGACTGAAGAGTCAGTCATTGGTGCAGTATAAATGCACATGTTGGTGCATCGCTTCAAACTTTTAACTCATTGTTATAGTGCCGTAACAGAAATATGTGAAAAATGTACTAAAATAAGACGCACGCCATCGTATATCCTTAGGCTTCAAGAGGTATCTTTCAGAATAAATATTAATCATTCTCAAAAAAAAATAAATTATGGGGAAGATGGAGTCAGTGAAGAAACAAAACACGCGAAAATGTATTTTTATGCAGTAAATACTTAAGGGCATTTTTATGACTTACGTACAAGGGAACCTTTCGAGGTGTCAAGTTGATTTAACTTTTATTACGATAAAATACCCGAATTACGAGTTTGACTTGAACCTTAACCATATGAGACCTTTCGAAAATTTTGAAGTAACTTGTCGAATAAAAGTCACCCTTTGCTTAAAAAATTGACTTACAGTTTAAGGTTTTACCGTATGGGGGGAATAGAGACTTTAGTCATTTTTTATGGAGATGGAGACTACCTCTGATTTTGTTTCTGTCGTAGTTATACGGGTTGCGTTATTTCCCACGGATCTAGAGTATTCAGTGTTGTGTGCCAAGTGTAAACTGAAGTGTTCGTTTCATCCGTGAATAAGAAGAAGCATGTGTACTTTATGCTCATCAAATTCTTCTGAAGAATATGAACTAATATGAAGGTGTATCTCAGTTTGAAATAATGATGAAACCCTATATTTCTATATTTCTAGAGAAACTGCCAATTCCTTACGGTGAGTTATACGTTAGCCGAAACTATGCATTAATATAACTGTCACGTCTTGTCAGCTGCACACAAAGTAAGAATGATGGGATGCGAGGAACGCCCTTTAAACTCTTTTTACAAAGGTGGCATGGCGTAATATCCCTGCTCATTACTTACCTTCCTCCTTTTGAAGAGTGTGGAGTAGTGGAGACAAAAAGCTCTCATCTCATCATTCAAATGCTACACTCGTAAGTTATCTTAAGGCTTAAAAAAGCCCGGGAGGTCTAATGGGCAGCTTACAGCTTGTTATTAATGTTATCACCATCTTTACATTTTACGACTTGACTGATATTATGATACCTTTTTATTACTTTTTTTACAATTTTCGCAGATTTACATCTATTGTTTTGATTCCGGCTAGATAAGCAAAAGCAAAGGGGGCTTCCTCCTTACATTCATTTAGAATTCGTCGGGTGACATAACAATGACCATTTTTTTGTTTTATAGGGGTAATCTAATGCATCCGTGAACTGTGAACTTTAAGCTTGTAGTTATGCCAGTTATGCACATAAAACCTTAGTCTATCCGGTTTTCTTCTTAGTTGATGTCAAGATACTCAAGATATTTTAATTTTTCAACGAGAGAAAAAAGGTCATTGTTAAAGTGAAGCTTGACACAGTGACTGCGTAATCCTTTTTTATGGTTTGTGGACTATGAAGTGACAAAGGAATTCCAATTTATGTGCAATTATCGTTACTTTAAAGTTTAAAAGTAGCGTTTATAATTGCTTAGAGAAGGTAGCGGCGGTAAATCATTCTGACTTTTGACCGACTTGACAAAACATGTAATGTTTTATGGCTCTTCTCCTTTTTGATCTTAGAGATAACATCGCCGAAATAGTTATTACGTAGATGAGCTTGGGAAGCTATGTATTGATTTTGCTTTGTCCGTCTGTCTGTTTGCTCGATAACTCCCGAATCGACGCACGAAATCGATATATTTCAAATGTGGTATACAGATAATTATGTATGTACCTGGGGAAATAAGGATAACTGAATATTTATAGGTAGTATCGGTCAAGGTGTGTGGTTAGGGTCTGGATATTTGAATCATTCCTCTCTGAGTAGATTGAAACCTATGTGGTTAGATAATCACAAAATCCCAAATTGATCCTCAAAACGACGCTCAAGTCTCCCGAATAGTAACCTTTTGTTTTATATTAGCGATAGCTTATTCGAAAGCAATTGTCTTACCCTCCTGATTTCAAAAAAATATAACCGTTAACATATTTTTAATCTAAAACTTTTCTGGTGGGGGGTTAATCCTAAACATTTGATTCAGTTTAAACGCTCTAACTCTTTTAAAATCTATTTTCAGCTACGTTTCTAACAGCTTTTTAACAACTTTATTCCTCTACTTAAGATACAAATGGAGTTATGTACTTGAGCTACATTCTAGGATTCCTGCGCAAAATCAAACCCTCTAATCTGACTTACCCAATGAATCTAATTGCACTTCCCAGTGGATGGAATATGGAATGACACTGAAGTTAAAAAAGTTTATGTTAATCTACATGATGGATAAAAAGGTGTAGCTCCCATTTTTTTTATAGAGACTAGAGACATTCGCAAATTGCCAATTATCGCCATAAATCTCTGGTTGTATGTAGGTGGTCGTAATTATAGGGATTAAATGTGATACGTCACTCGGATACAACAGATTTAGATTGCTCTCTTTGTTAAAGGCCTTGTTTCAAATTACCCCGGAGACAATTATATCTTGTAATCTGACTACCAGGGATCTATGGTGATCTTCCTGTTTGCTACCCCCAAGCTCCAAGCAGGAATTTATCTTGAAAGCTAAAAGTTTAAACAAGCCACAACAAACGAGAACCAGAACCAGACCAAACTCTAGTCCCACGAGCTAAACAAGACTACCAAGAGCATAATAAGCTTCACAGAAAAAAGAAATTGAATGAAAAGTTGCTCCGAGGAGAATGTGGGGAAGTCTTAAAGTCACATTGAAATTCAACCTTTTTATAGGGTGAAACATGAAAGCATAATTTGAAATTTACATTCCGACTTGATGTAATGGTATTTTTCTTCCTGTTTCGAAATTGCATTTTGCATCTGTGCACTTTCAAAGTGCCCCATGTGAATATACCATCTCCAAAAATTCCAAAATGAATTACAGTTGTACTCAAAGACTCAACGACTCAAACTACTCAAAGTCACGCTAGTGTAGTACGTCACTTGAAAGTTGTTAAAAGTTGAAAAATGGTAAACACTTGACTTGAATCACTTTTCCAGCTGCATTACAGTCTGTAAACCGTAAATTAAGCAAAGACAGTGTGATGGTGAGATAAGGATAATATCAAACATCGAGCGTATAAACCTTCTCAACATTCAACATGTTGATATAGATGAAAAGACTAAGTGATCATTGAAGCTATAATGTATTGGCCGTGATTCCACTGACCTTGAAAAAACAAGCAAGTCAGGATATTTTCATGGTTGAATAGAAGCATTTGATTTGATTTATATTGATTTAATATTCAGAAAAAAATATACATTGTATGGAAAATTCAAGTAGATTATCATCTTGTCCTTATCAGATCCAGAATCAGATACGAATTCCATGTAGTCCTACAGATAGATCACATGAACCCAATTACCTGGAAAGGAAAAACGGTGAATGATAAAACATGGAAGTGGTATGCTTGCTTGGTCATGGATTCTCCAACTCACGCTTCATGCATCCTGATCCCTAGCAGAATATTGACTAGGTTCTTGGTATTTCGCTCATGTAGACCTTGTAAATGGAGCATCAGCAGTATTAACCATGCGTTCTGGTGAGTAGTCCGTTGTTCCCATCGCACACATTCCATTCTCATCAGCTGCTTCTTGTTAAATAAAGTGTATTAGAGTTAATTTAAGGAGGTGATAAGTATGTCGCTGAGATTCTTTGAAAACGAAGAGCACGCTAAAGTGTACGTGCAATATCGTCCTAGTCCACCAGACTCGCTGGTGGAAAGACTCGTCGCGTTTATTAAGAAAAAGGTAAAGATAAATTATGTAAAACTTTTTGCATCTTGGGAAGTTTCAAAGTTTCACATCGCCCTAAGTCTAAACCAACAGGAAAGTTTAGCAATTAGGCAAAATCTGAAATGATATATTCATTTGGAGGGAAGTGAATGAGTGTGAGAGTCTGTATTCTCCTATTTTTAGTACGACGGACCGTTAAATTTAGCCGTAGATCTTGGTTGCGGTAATGGACAGTGCACGTTTACTCTAGCGAAACACTTCACTTCCGTTCTGGGCACGGATATAAGCCCTGCCCAGATTGCAGAGGCGAGGGAAGTCTGCACTCTCAAGAAATATGAGAATGTCAAGTTTGAGTATGAACGCAATTCATTATAAAATATTTTCCTACATGAATAAACACTGAACACTCTCCATTTCCTTAATTTCCCGTAGGAAGATACCAATTTTTCTTCTTGCTTGCTTCCTTAGACTCAGACTCTTCCTTTAATATGTCTTTATGGTAATGCTGGGAATGCAAGCATGCTTTGTATTTAGTGTTTACATTGCAAATTTTTTTCCAGAGCTACTCCAGCGGAACAGATTCCAGTGGAGGAGAACTCGGTTCAGCTCATCACAATTTGCATGGCGGCTCACTGGATGGACCTTCCTAAGGTCTTTGCAGAAGCTAGGAGGGTACTCAGCCCAGGCGGAGTGTTCGCCATTGTTGCGTAATATTTTGAATTAATACACTTCACAAAATTTGAAGCATTCAGACAAAATGTATAATAAATTATCAGTTCTGTACACATTCCTCAAAAGATAATTATAAAGTTAAATAATATGTGTAGATACCAACTTGCAAGATATGAGCCCTGTGCCGAAGAGGATAAAGCAAAAGCTGAGGCTATTAATAAAGTGATTGACAAGGTACGTAACGAGCTCTTTCCTAATTAGCCTCCTTCCATAATTGAAATATAATACATGAAACCAAATCCTCCTAAAATATGTATGTAATTGGAGTAGGATAAAAAAGTAAAATCCCTAGAATATATCACGTTACCCCAGAATGAATACATCATATTCTTTTACCTCGTACATCCTCCCTAAGCATATCAAATGAGCTTGGAATTACACAAAATCTGTAAATAATTAATACCACCTGAGAGACTTGGAGAGAGAGAGAATTTTGTGCAACGTTTCCGGAAAAATCTACATTAGCCCGTTAATTAAAGTTAATTTAATACATATTCCCTAAATTTTATGCAGGGTGTAGATGAGACAAAGCCTTACTGGCCTGAAGAAGCCTTCATACCTTTCATGGAATATAAGGACGTTACAATTCCCTTCTCAGAGAACATTCGGTGAGTATCTCAGAAAATTCACACAAAGGGATCATTTGCATTGAAATTTCCACTTTGGCAATCTCAGTTACAATTACAATGCATTAGCTTGACAAGAGTGAGTAGTATAGTATATATCGGTCGTAGGAGCAGAGCCATCGCAGC
>JAANSQ010003063.1:0-10722 GCA_036850885.1 Lepidocyrtinus dapeste
CATTACAAAATTTATAATTTGTGTGAAGGTAAAAATGATGCTAAACTGATTCAAGTATAATTCAATTTATTCAGTCAATGCATCTTTAACGCGGATATGTTTACTTTTTTTTAGAGCGCACCTACAACGCTAACAAATTCAAAACGGGAGAAGTAGCCAAGTATCCTTTTGTGGACCATAATCCACCCCAATTATCTGTGATTCCTGCGTTCTGTCGAGATGTCCACGAGTGGCTATCGAAAAATAAGGAAAATGTTGCTGTGGTCCATTGCAAAGCTGGGAAAGGTAGGACGGGAGTAATGATCTGTTGTTATTTACTCCATTCGGGTAAATGCCAAACGGCTCGGGAAGCTTTGGCGTTCTATGCCCAGATGCGAACACACGATAGAAAAGGAGTAACGATACCCTCTCAGCAAAGATATGTAGGCTATTACGAATATCTTCTCAGCAAAGGACCGCAGCTGCAGTATAAACCCCGGCCTATGGATTTAACAATGATTAGACTCGAAGGACATTTAATGGAACATTCGAAAGTAATATTGCAATTCACACTGACCTCACCTGAACTAGTATATACCAGTACTGCTATCGAATGGAAGCATAATAACAACTGTGGAGGCTCATCCGGGAAAAAGTCTGGAGGACATAATAATACGTCCACCTCAACATCCACCAGTGCTACTTCAACTAGCTCCTCTACAGACTCTCATCTACACCAGCCCCTTGGAGGAGAAACTTCTTTTACGACGCAGGCTTCAGCATGCGGTTTTTATTCTACGACGAATCATTTAAGTATTGAATTGGAAGAACCTCTTCTTTTAGTTGGCGATGTCAAAATGGAAATATACACGAGACCGGTAAAACTCTTGAAAAAAACCAAGTTATGCCATGGGTGGTTCAACACCTTCTTTGTAGACAGCGTTCAGCAGCAAGCACAAAACTATCCTCATGCTGCTGTAGGGAGTGGGATTGGAGTAAAGGTGGGAGGCAATGGTGCGCCCCTCAATACAAATGGTTGTAATATTGATGACGGAAACGGCTTTTGTGACAGCGGAAGGGAGAACCGCAGTGCTAACAATAGTTATAATAACGGAAGTTGCAGAAGTCAGCACGACGCACCTGCTCAACATGTCCTAGCCCTGCCTGCTTGTACTGTTGGTTCGAAACGAACCAGTTTATCATCAGAGAACTGTTGTTCCGTAAAAGTAAAGTAAGTTGTGAGGAAATCCAAAAATGCAAAATTCTAATTACAATTGAAGTGCTGCATTGACTTTATTACATTTTCTCATTTCGTTGTTGTTCTGTAGGTTTACAAAGATTGAACCTGAAAAACTTGGGAATCATCATCGTAATGCTAAGCAAATTGATAGGACGATGAGTTGTCCTCCACCAAGCGATACGACTAGACCTCGTCTGCCCATAGAATGGACTTGGTAAGCTGCTAAAATATTTTAAAACATTTTGGTTGTGAGAAATTTTAATTGATAACTCCTAATTTACATTTATTCATTAGTAAATATCAAGGAGAACCGTCCCTAATGCCTCCCGCGGCAGACGAGTATGACCCCGACCCCAACAAAACCGGGCCCTATACAATGATATTTGGAAAGCAAGAGTTGGATAAAGCTCATAAGGATAAAGGAAAAGTGTTCTCACAGGATTTCTCAGTTCATTTAATGTTCACCGAAAATAGTTATTCTCATCCCTCCACCTTCACAGAAAATGCTCCTTCGTTCTCTCCAAACCCCACACGATCTTCATTAGGTGATAGTGCTGGTGCCTGTGGAAGGCCAAGTATTGGAAACCCTTCCCCCAGTGTTAGCCAGGGCAACCAGCATCAACAAGTGCAAGTTTGTATGAAAAAGTTAAATAAAATGTTTCCCGACCATCATCATCACCATCAAAGTCGGAGTGGAGGAAGTCTGTTAAAAACGACGAGAACAACTAGTGACGTTATGGCCCACTTGAGCAGTTGCATTGGAGCAGAGAGTGAACATGATGATCACGTTTTTGAGCGTAGTAGTAGGGGTAACCATCATCATGAGGACGAGGTGGACTGTAGGGTAGCTCCTCCAGGAGGTACGGATGTGGCTGCAATTCGACTGAATAGGAATCATAGTAGTACTAGCAGTTGTTCCAGTACATCAAGCAATTCAGAAACTAGTTGCTCCGAGAATAATAGCTCTTGTTCGAACAGTAGCTCCACAGAGAATTTCAGTCAATTAGCACATCACAATAACAATAAGAAATAGTGAGAGCCATTCTTCGTAAGTATTTTTTAAAATTTAATGATCGTCAGGTCCCGTAAATTTTTCAGAGCAGCTGAATACCTACAGTTGCTCTACCTAAATCCATGGTTTTAGGGCTATTGGAATATTAAATTTTAGTATTCTAGTATTTTCCAATTTCAAATTTTCTCGACTTAACAATTTATCGTGTTTGAAGGAAAAAAAGGGAAGAGTTTTTACAAGATGGTTTTGAGTGTAGTAAGCTAATGCAGAGGAGAGGCATGAAGAAAAACAGAGTTGAAGGTTAATGTTTGCAAAGTTGTAAGACAAAGACTACTTATGGCATTTACAAATGAAGAAAAACTTTATTATTGAACTACAACTAATTGATAAAAGTGAATAATGATTCGACTTTTAGCATGTATATTAATTGGCTGAATTATGTATATCATCTTTAATGATACAATTCAACTATTCATAATTCGTACCAAAATACACTGAGGAAGAGGGCGTTTCTAACCGTAAACTTGGTTTAGGCTTACAAATTTAACTGCAATATGTCAAAGGGTTATTAAAAAAAAGCTATTTAAATTTTTAATAATTGGGCAGAATGAACTAAATTATTGAACAAGGAAAAAATTTCTCTACGGTTTAGTGCTAAAAATATTACAATAATAATTAAATTTCTTGTGGAATAGCTTATTTCCAAGAGAAAGGTATTTAACTGTAGAGAGGTTTAAAATTGAAAGGTACATAATGAACTTGAAAGAAAGTGAATACGTGATTGCTTGATATGATTAAATGTCCACTCACTGGTCTGTAATTAATTCTTACAAACTTAACTATACTACTGCAAATTCAACTACCATATACTAAAGTAGAATTTAATTAACGAGAATTTTTTTATATTTATATGGACAAGTTTGAAAAATGGCGAGATGTCTAATTGTATTAATTTATCGTGGGCGTTGCATGTAGTAATTCTAAAGAAAGGTGTCTTTTGAATTTAGACTTGAGGGAAAATCATTTTAAAAATTGAAAAATCGTAAAACTACCACAAACTATATACATTCATCTATATACTAACTTATTAAACCATTTAGTTTGGCAATATATTTGAAATCTATAAATTGGAGGATTGACTATTGAAAGTTGAAATGAGAAAACGTCTTAAAAGTTTAACATTGGCTGGATGAATCGCAGAAAAACAGACGCCAGACGGAATACTCGCCTGTATTTGGAAATCAAAGAGTTCAATGAAATCCATTTAATTCTCGTTTACTTTTTGTTTCAATTTTCTCGTTTGCTTTTCCGTCAAAATTTGGGAGAGATGAGAAAAGTTTGATCTTTTCCTGCGTGTTGGAATAACTGGCAAGGATAGGATTCAGGAATAGCTTGAGTTTGTTTATGGATATGTATTAGGTGCTGCTTGAAGTGAAAAAAATGATAAGTAAACACTACAGCATAAAGTGAGTTTGGATAAACTAATAAGCCCATCTCGTATAATTACATTTGGCCCGACTAAATACGGTTTTAACTTAATTACAGTTTGTATCGATTACGTAATCTGTGAACAATACAAAAAAATGATTCTCTTCCCTTTAGCTCTCAGCTTTAAGTTTTCATTTTTATTATGATTTTAGAACGGATCTTTTTTTTTCGTTGTGTTCTTCTCGTGTTTTTTTAACTCGTTTATTTATATTTTGTAAGCTTTATTTACTGAAGAAAGTAAGGAAGCAGACTATTTGGTATAAAACAGATTAAAATTAAGTTAGAGGTAGTGAACGTTAATGGAGTTTGAGTGTGAAGAAGTTTGTATTATGTGGTATAGAAAAATATTGTATACAGGTTATAGTGATAATGTCTTTTTAAAGATAAAATAATTGTGAATGGGTTTGACTGTGTATGCATCAAAAGCTATAGAGAATGATAAATGTTGATATATGAAAATCAGTTTACTCTGATATTTCGTTTCTCTCCAGGACTGATTTTGGTTTCGTCCGATGAGTGATGATGGATGATGTTAGGCAAGTGAAAGCGTCATGATTTTGTGTTACGATGGATATATGATAATTAACGACTCTCAGGACAAAGCAACACTTTTTTATATGTAAACTATAGTTTTATCAAGGACTTAATCATAATAAGTGAATGCGCATGCCACATATGTAACTGTAATTTACATTATTTTCGAGATACCATTTTAAAAGAAAGATTTCAAATGCAGCAGATACATAGTTTCAAGATAGATTATATTTGAATTACAAGCAAAACTTCGTATTACGATCTATATAAATTATTTGAGGACGAAAAAAATACTAGGCAGTTTATCAAATTGTTACAAAGCTATATATATTAAGAAACTCTCCATTGTTATTATATAATGCTAATTTTTAAATACCATTTATATTTACGTGCATATTGGATTTATGAAACCATTGAAAATCGTTATCATGTGTAATACTATCGTAATGAAAGAGAAAACAAAGTTCTGATAAAGAAATTTTAAAATTTATATAATTTAAAAGTTTTGAATGGAAGTGTGGTGAAGGAGGGAAGAGAAAAAACTAAAAATAAAAAAAACAAACGTCAGTTGTTTTTACCCATGAAAAAGTGATCTAATGGCAAAAATCTGTTTGACAATTTATTTTGTTCATATAACGATGATGGTGAGGATGAGCATGGTTCATTTACGTTACACTTGTTTTCCTTTAACGAGAGTACAAGAGGCTTTCATTTTTAAAAATTGGCGTCAACACTCATTCCTTATGCAAAAAAGTGCATCTTTTTAAGGAGCGTGTAGTTTAGGCTGCATTTTTCTCTTGTTGGTAGTGTCATACAACACAAAAGCATTACCCAAAATCTGATTATTATGTGAAGCTTCTCTGAAAAGGTCCACTTTTTAATTACTTAAAAGGTAATCTGAACTCAAGACAGTTTTCCATTTTTGCGAGCATGGCCTTAAAATCCATTGGGAGAAAACTAGTGGCCCTTTTGAAACTGGTCTATGAAAAAGTACTTGCTCAACTCCAACTTAAACGATTTTGGCACTAAAACTTGCTACGCTACTTTACTTACGACAAATATTGAAGAAAAGAAGTCAATCAGGAGAAGAAAATCACATAAAAAATCATTTCATTTTATTTCCTCTCTACAAAACGAAAAGTTTCATTTTTTTCTTCTCTTATTTCTTGTTCTCCTTGTTCTGTGACTTTGTGGTTTTTGGGAATACGTCGATCAAGTAGAAAAAAATCGTACGGTCATTATGCTCACTTTAATTGAATGATTTCTTTCATCTTCACATCAACTCTCTTTTTAAGGCCATGGGAGCAAAATTAGTGATACTTTCCCAATAAAATCGGAAGATGTAATTTGATCCTCGGGGGCGATAATATAACCTTGTGTGATGTAGGGTTTAAGGTTTTCTCAAACTAATTTACTCCTAACCAGGTAAACCCAATAATCTAACCCTACGAGAATCATGTCGAATCGGTGACAAAATAGAAGTTATTCAGCTTTTTTTTCCAAAGGCCATAAGGTATCATATGGTCAAATTGGCAGATTTTTTCGTAGATTACCGTCGCATAAAATGCACTCAGGCTGTCATGCTGAAAAAAACCAAATCAAGTGCATTTCTTAGAGTGCATTTATTATCGCATGTAAAAGGGAGTGTATATGTATGTCATCTTAAATCTCTGCCCAATACTTTAATCATGACATGATGATGATGAGTGTAAAAAAGAGGTGAGCAGAGCACAACGTGCATCTAATGAATTAAAATGTGAAAATACACTCATTTGTGACCAACTAAAAAAGTAATAAAAACCAAGTCTTATCAAAATCTTTCTCTCCCCTTCAATGAAACCGTCTTCATTTCAAAGATAATCTTTTTATTTACTTGGGAAAAAAGCTCCTTGAATGAAAACAAGTTTGTCCGAAGCCCAAAAAGAAGGAAAATGATATCATCATGTAAGCTTCTCGGATTTCATATTATTATTATTGTTATTACCTATCTGATTACTATTATTTTCCCTTGAAGTGAGCTTGTTTGTTTTTAAATTTGGGATTGTATCTTTTCTCTCTTCTCGTGTGGGCGTAACAATAGAAAACTGCTTTACCAACACCAGCGACGCGACCCATCGATCCAACTAGAAGAAAAAAAAATCTAATTAAAAGGGAACTTCTTGTAGGCGCTTTGAAAGAGGTTGATTCATGATTCATTCCAGTTCGAATTTCGGTCACACGACACACTATAAAAAAAAGATTATCTAAACAAAGTCATTTCAATCATTTCCCATTATCATTTCATTTAAAAATGAATGAGAAGATTGAACCACTGTCTTAAAATTAATGCGCATGCATATTAAGTCCTTTGAATGAGATTTCGTATTTCGCAAGTTTGTCTTTCATAACACATCTAGGGTACATGACATGTATTTTTTTATCAGGTGAAAAAACGGGCCCAGTAATCTTCCAACTAAATTCCTCATTTTTTTGTTTACCGGTATTTACTCGGGAATTTCATGAATGCAACGGAAGGTATACGTGTATTATAAAAGATCTGTTTTATTGACTGCGAAAAAATTCACATTTTTCTCTATCAACATGGCAATTTGAATTTGACAAATCAAGAAAACAAAGAGAAAAACAATTTGACTTGTTGTGTTTCTTGTTTTTTTTGTGTGTGAGGTGCATACATTCAGCATACCAGCGGGAGTAACATGGTCTCTGTTGTTTTTCCTTCCACCAGCACCACCACCACCACACAGACAACAACTTGTAATCGCAAACTTTGTGTGTGATAGAGAGGCGAAAGCCAAAGACAAGAGAAGCCAGGTGTGGTACGCAAGGTAACAATCAAATGCTATTCCACAAAATGTAATTGTTGGAGTTAGAGAAGCAAGGGTGCAACTTTTTTCGAGAGAGAGAGAGAACAAGAAAAAAATTGAGAGGAGAAGCAGAAGCTCAAGAAAATAAGATGATGATCTTCGTAACGGGACTTTTTTTCTGGGCTGACACACATAAACTTGACTTGAGTCTAAGAAGAGAAAATTGTTTATCCCCAATTGCCATATATACACCCGATATAAGATGGATACGATACGATGCGATTCATTTTGTTCATGTGATGTGGCGATGAGATCTTGAAGACGAATGCAGTTTTTTTTTCATGCATGCAATGTTATAGGGATCGAAGGACTCGACGTCTATATTTCCACATTTTTTTCTCCAATAAAACCCGATATTATTAGAAGGCTTGGGGTATCAAGGTGCGTACCTAAAGGAATGCGTGAATTCTTGCAATGCAATTTTTCCACTCATGCAACAATGCTTATCATCATTACATGTACGGTATAATTTAGAGAAAAATAATGTTTTCTTGTGCATTATTACTGTTACTGTTTCTCTTCTGGTGTTTTTCAATAGTGACAATGAGGGGAATGTCCGAAAACGGGGTGAGTGTAATACACGTACACATATATCGTGTCTAGGCTAATCCCATACGGAGACAAAAGGATATCAAGAGACAAACTTCAAACATTACATGATCAGTCAATCTGTCAAATAGGGTTTGATCACATTTTACTATTCTTTTCGATTACAATGGGTTATACTTCCTACGGAAAATACCTACGAAAGGTAGGATTACCTTTTGGTCTAATTTATGCAGAGACGGTATGTCACCTTGACCATGAAAAACTGTATTGTAATTGCTTACCAGGTAAACCTACAGGTAAGATCAAGACTAGGAGGAAAAATACTTAAATCCATACTCTGTTATAATAATTCGTTCGTAGTTTGTTCAACAAAAAAAATCTATTCCTGATGATGACATTCATGCTATACATATGCTCGTAGGTTTTTTCTCCCTTTTTTCTTTCAAAAATCTGGGAAAAAGTAATGCCAATAATGTGCCCCATCATGAACATGATGATGATGTTGATGAAACATTATTTTTATGCAACACCAGCACAATATCTTTTTTTTTTGAGGGACCAGTAGTCTCAATAGCGGAGAAGTAATCACCCGCACCTTTCTCATTTCTCTGATAAACAATAACAATTTATTTCTTTCTTTCGAAAAAGACCGACCGCACCGCATTCTTCTTCTTTGCAGACTTCATATTTTTGCCTGACGTGCATGACGTGTCGAAATCATACTATAATTATTGCATGGTATTAAACAAAAAAAAATCAAAGTCATATTCTGTTCCTTCCTCATATTTTTGTCTTTAAAAAATTTGTTTTCTTGCCAAAATTTATTAACAAGAAAAATACAAAGGACCACAATTATCTTTTTTTGGTGAGATCATAGCCGGCCTTTTGATGTGGCATGTCATCATATAAAAAAAGTGTTGATCGTGCAAAGTCTAAAATAAAAAGAGAAAATGGACTAAGGAAGGACTTGACTTTACTCTTCTGGCTTGCTCCTCCTCATCATCTTGGCTTGATTATGATGATGATGACGACGATGAATATGAAACAAAAGAGGAGAAACTAGTTCCAAATACTTAATCAAAATCCAATCTCAAATAATTTTTTTAAAGACTGGTCACTTTTATTGTATCAAGTGTAAAAAAGTAGTGAACAAGCAAAGTCGACATCAAGACAGAAAGAGAGAGAGAGAGAATGTGCCTCAAGAGATATACCACGATTGAATTCGAGCGAGAAAATCATGTTGTGTTTTTGTCGTCCTTTTTTGCGTTGCATTGCACCTCATCTGCAAAAAAATGAAGTGAAAAGAGTTTGAGTGAGTGAGTGCATTGCATACCTGTGTAATGATCGAGTGCCACTCTGCCACACAGCTTAAGTCAAGCGAAGCCACTGAATGAAACGTTTTTTAGTAACTGTTTACTCGCTGTGATTTTTTTTTTTCGCCAAGTTGAATACTTCTTCAATCGTCATCAGAGTCATGAACGCATCAGAGAGCTCAGAGTATTTCAGCTCAAATCATGTTGAAAAATGATGAGAGTTACTTGTTCCCTTCTTAGATAGTCTGCAGTATTATCATGATAGTCAACTAGAGCTGTACCTCAGAGAAAATACATAATTGCTTCATTTGACTCCACTCACCTGTGACTATGCCAAGGAGAAAGAGTCTACCCATCTTTCTCCAGAACCTAAACAGGCTATGTAATTCCACCCTAAAGAACATTTAACTCTTTCTTTGCAAAAAAAATGGTGAAATTGAAGAGAACAATTCTTAGTGAAAGAAAAGGAGAAGGTGGCAGTGCAAGTGGTGGGAGTATAGGTGAAAGTGATACAATGGAGTCATCAGATTCTTCAAGTGAACCCTACTGCCACAACTGTGGGCAAACTGAGATTCTAACGAGGGGAAATACAAAATGTATTAAGAGATTAAGAGAAGATAAGAGCGACTTAAACCAGCGTCCCCATAGTAGTCCAAGACACCACTGGACTCTACTACTTTTCCTTGTGATAATTTATTTAGTGATGTTGTCTCTCCTTGAGACACCCTCCCTCCTGGTATCCGCTGTTGATATGCACCCCCACGGGGGATTCTATCAGAGAGGAGGAGGAAATGACTTTTTTAGTTCTGCACAAACTTCCGCCCAGCAACAGTCAGATTTCGGGGGGAGTGATGACATGATTGGAGATATGATAATGACTTGCTCCAGACCCGTCAAAAGCTCAAGAGCTGCAAAGTACTTGGCCATTAAACAGTTAGACATTCCTTGCGACATGGCGGACAAAAAGAGTGCTTACTGCAACCTCCCTGGAGACAAGTATCCCTGGTACGAACACAATCATTACATTAATTAATCCTACTTTATGCAATTAGCACAATAGCTCAGAAAAGGAAAAATTGGAGTAATGTCTAGACGCTTTCATAAATATACGTACATTTCCTCACCGAGAAAAAAATGGAAGCAGGGAATGAGACCGCGGCATGGTCTAAAGCGGAAGATGAAACCTACATTTTTTTCTCTTTTTTTACCTAGATTTCACAGACATTTAATGCCTATGCCATATAAGTACATATGCACACTTTTTATTCTTGTTTTGCATTCCCATATAAAGGGATAAAAAGGCATTATTATGCTAGAACTAGAAGTAGTGAAGTGAGCTATCATGCTCGTGCATCAGTGGTCAGGCACGATTACGATTACTTTTTACTTTACGTTTTTCTTTTTGCCTCTGTGCAAATGCCGAGAAGGAAGACTCAAAGCCCACATTTTCCTTCTAGTTTCAACCTGACTTCAAACCAAGCCCCAACGCATTTATAAAGTCATTCGAAAATCTTTACGATGCACTTTACGCACAAAATGCTGATGGCGATGATGATGTTAATCTTGATGTTGGGGATAATGATTACGATGTGACATTGACAATGACACAAAAGTCCATTTAAACAGCGTCATTACGCATTATAACGAAGCTTGTTTGCCAAGAGTTGATTGATAGATAAAAAATTGAAAAGAAGATGAAATGAAAAGTGAAATTTCGTTGAATTCTTTAATAGAGTTATTTAA
>JAANSQ010003064.1:0-10721 GCA_036850885.1 Lepidocyrtinus dapeste
AAAAAGATAGACACTTAGAATAAGTTGTAATTTATTTAGTTTCAAAAATGCGAAAGGTGCGCATACTAGTATGGCAAGACTATGGGGATAGAGACAAAAGAGACAATGTGACGTGTAGCAATTTCGTGGTTGTAGTGTGTTTTGTGATGTAACGAAAACGAGACTCATTCTACACAATTTTAGCTATTTTTCGAAAATTCCATTGGTTTTAAGTTAGCTACTTTTTTAGAGGGCTACTTCCACTTGCTGATCATAAAATGAAAATGACGGTGACAGTATGAACAGTTGGAAATGTAATGCACGACAAGTCAAGGAAAACATTTTGTCGTAAACCGAGGAAAGTTTATTTCGCCAAAACATAAGACATTATTACCCTATCACTAGAAAATAAAAGCGAACGACGGAGATGAAAAAACATAATGATCTAAGCTGGTAAATTTTTTGAAACAGCGAAACTGATTTCTATAAACCTACATTCCTCAATATTTTTTACGACCGTTTTCACTCTTTTTCTTTACAGAAAAGGAGTGTAACAGAAAACAGTTTCATTAGGCTATTAATCTGCCTTTGTCTTCTTTCTCTTTCTGATTTTTTCTCACAATGGTAAAATGTGGCTCACTCAAAAAATGTAGGAGTCAAGCGATGCAAATAGAGTGCAAATGCAAATCACCGGAATAAAAAAAAAGCTTTTTGGACTTAAAATTGATCGCATAAAATTTGGTAATGACAACCTAAAAAAAATATCAGGAGAATGACGCCTACTTTTACGAAGACGATTAGGGATTATTATTGTCTCTCGCATTGAAGTTGGTGCATTATTCGCCCTGCACTCACCACCTGGTTTACATACCTAGCTTTACAAAGCGTAAAGGGAAAGCCGAAATGAAGCAGATGGGCAATGCATAATGAGTTCTCTTATTTCTTTCTCTTAGAAATCCCTTTCTCTCTAAAATGTATTAGGGAAGATAAAGATTGCGCCTTGTATCCTCTTCTACTTTACATTTAAATAAATTGCCCTCGTCTGCAATTCATGTCACTTTAAAGTCACGGATTAAGCTGCATTTTTGCGATTGCAGATTCAATGACAAATGTAAATCGAGATTCAGTATTTTCGCAATGACTCTTAAACTTTTTTTTCATAGACAAACGCTTAAAAACTGCTTGCAACATTTGGTACCTAATAAAATAAGCTTCTCTTAAAAGCATGCTTTGAATGGATTTTAGAACCGGATGATGATTCTTGCAATTTGCAAAAAAATGCATTAATGATTGCAATATTTGTGTCAATAGGTGCATTGAGCTCATCCCAGTTCCCCGTATTCACCCTTTACGCCCAAAAAGTATGTTTAAGTGGACACTGTGACAGAGCCTGGGATTATGAGCGTGTGCCAGACTTCAAATTGAGGGCCAAGGGGCAAGATCTAATGAAGAAGCAGCGTAAAACTGGAAGCCGTACAGCATGCATGGAACTCTGCCTGTCTGAGAGGGACTTTGTCTGCCGGTAAGCTATAGTCTACCTTAATACATTAAGCCAGCTTTATAACAATAGAATAACTCGAGTTTATACCGTCAATGCCATTTCCTCCTTATCTAATCACATCATCACACTGACCTACATCCTTGTCAGCATGCAAGGTCAACTTTGCTAGCTCCACAGGTTACAAATTGCCTTCTAGTTAACTAAGAATTTCTGCAAAAGTAATATCATCATGTAAAACTAGAAAAAGTAGACTCTTTCCTCCACAATCTCATATTGAACCAATGGTTTCTACATCATCATCATTCATCCCAACTTTTTCAAGGCTATAAAAACCGCAAAAATTTCACCTTTGCACTTTTACCAGGCAGTCCAATTAGTAGTAGCACACATAATCTTAAGAGACAAAAAATATATATATACTGTGAAATATAATCAGGTCAATGTTACGAAGCTTTTAGACAGAGAGGAACCCCACAGAAAAGGCTCTTTTTCAAAACCGTGCAAATGTCAACTTACACCCAGTTGTCTGGCTGACTGTCATAAAAACCAGAGCTTTACTTTAAGCCCATATAGCACAAAACAAGAAGCTTGAGAGTAAAACAAACGACATTCGGGAATAAGGCTGTAAATGCATGCATACAAAATCGCATTTTGGAAGATTACTTAAGAGATTGGAGCAAATAAAGAGAAGACCTCATTGTATCGCATAGTAATAAGGTTGCAAAAACGTGTCATTTTGTACCACATTTTTGAGAAGAGTAGATGACAGAAAAATGTAAGCATTTACCTATTATCACTTGGATGTTTCTCTGTCACAATAAACTTGAACTAGCAACACTTATGGTGCGATTACTTTTTGACTTTGGACGTCCCAAGATTTTTTCATTCACTATCAGTTTGGTTCAGTACACTGATCCAGATATATAGCAAAGGACAAAATGTCGGTAACTAGTAGATAATGAGGATAGCCTTATTTTAATGTTAAATACAAAAGGGCTGAAAAGTACCGGTTTAATTCGAAAGGCATGCAGGTAGGATTTTTTGTTTCTGTACTTTGCCATTCTTGATATATGTTATAATTCATAGCATCATCAGCCTCCTTCACCCAGAGAATGGAGATGATTGTGATGATAAGCAAAAGAGTTAAGAAAAAGCATGACTTTCAAGCTGCTGCTGTTGGTGGCACTGAGTTCTGTCATGCATATCAGTAGGAAATTCATTGTCACTTTAGAGTTTTTGTTTGTTTTCATTTTGAGTCATATAAAAAACGCGGGGAACCCGTTGAGTATATAAATTCAGGTTACTAAGTACATATGCACACAGTAAGCTTTAATTAAAATCTTTAAGAAATCTGAACACGTCAGAGGCATTAAAAATCTCAAGTATCTAGTCTCATGGCAGCGTTTACTTTGGTCCAATAGATGAAGTAAAGATATGGATTACGTATTATTGTTTACAGGAATCATTTAAAAATATTTAACCGATTCGTAAACGAAAGCAAAGCAAAATATAAACTAGAAGAGATTCCTAATGAAAAACGTTCGATTTCACCTACATCATTAATGTTTACTGTTTTATAACTTTTGCTTTGACACACCCCTAACTACCACCCTAAAATCAACTGTATATGCAGACCTCTAATTTTCTCGAGATAATTTCACCTTTTGAGTTCCATTTTTTTGTCAAAAGCCCATAATTTTCGTCAGCCTGGAGATAGTCACAAGTTTTTGCGATAACAAAATGTGTTTTTACTGATATACTTTATGTATGTATTGATGATCCACTATTTCTTGGCTTCCATTAGATTTCTTGCTCATTTGGATTAAAACAAAATTTTTAAATCTTTAGATACTGATAATGAAGATTCTAAGCTTTACTTGAGCTGCCAATTGATTTGTCGACCACGATTTGATCCAGCCAAAAAAAAAATTAAACGAATGAAATTAGTCTGCTTAACTAGTCTGTAAAAAGAGAACATTTTTATTCGGCTAAAAATTTAATTTGAGAAGAACAAGACTTCTAAGATATTGTTTTTGAATTACTTTCAGCGAGATGCTTTGAATACATGGTATGATAAAATCTTGACGAAATTTATACACTTGAAAAATAGACTTTGCAGCTTCACCTTTTGTAATGATTAAATAATTTGAATTTAAGTTTTTTTTTCTTGAAATTTCGCTAGTCAGAAATGAGACCTGTTGAATGTGTTTTCAAATCGCAAATAGATACAAGTGTATAGTAACGCGGTTTTAGGAATAAGATATGTGCATGAATAAAACTGTTAATTTCCTAGAGCTATTTTTCAATGCATATTCAAAGGTCACGCAAAAGAGACAAGAGGTGCAAAATATGGCATAGGGCACTAAAACTGAAGCGTGGGACTCTAGGTGTAAAAATTATTAAAAGGTGCTATTTATGTATTATTACATCAATGAGACGATGAGAAAAAAATCGAAGCAGACTGAAAGCAGTTTTTCCTTGAGCGTATGGCCTACAAGATTTAATAATCTATTTAACCGAAGAAAGATGATATCATATCAAAATATTTTTTTGCCGTGAGCAAAATATTTACTAGTACCGGTGCAGATAAAACCCTATAGTGTAGTACAATTGTCGCCGGTGTAACTATACCAAAGACAAAGAAAATACGTATTGCTATTACACTAGGATTAATTCGAAGAAAACAGGAAAAACAACAACAAGGTCGAACTGAACTGTTAAGATGAGAAATTATCTATGAATGAATACGCATTCAGGAACGCTAAACTTGTGCTACAGATCATTTCACAAAAAGAGCAAAATATTTCTTACATTAATAAATAGGGTTAGAATGTAATTCTGTTATAAAAGCATACTTAGATAAAAAATAATAATTTAGGGGTTGGAAAAATCGATGCAGTTACTATTCAGACAGCGAAAAAGTAACTCTGTCATTCATGTCTTTTTTTTTTTGCTGGTTTCTTATCCCGAGCCATCCTTAAAGTGGCTGGGCAAAGTTGTTCATTATTATCATCAGTGGTAGGATTGAACCAAATTGGCATCAGCTCACCCATCCCCGTCTCATTCCCGAATAAATTAAGTTTCTGCATTTGGTCCACGTTTTATCTTGTCAAATAAATTTGTTTAAACCTGCCTTTTATACCTAAAAACCTGGGTTTCAGAATATCAAGTTCAACAAGAAAAATGAAGCATACTCGATTCAATGTACTTGCAAATTTTCAAAAACGGCGTGCCTACCTTGTATGATGCAGAATGCAAGCAAATTAGAAATTTTAGTTAACCGAATTAATTTGCATAATGAAATGAGCCTTATTTTCTGTCAAGTTTCAAAACACTTCGTTCGTACCCCAGTCACAAAATGCTCTAGTCACCGAGAGAACGACAAACTCTTATGACCTGTTTTTTCTTAATTTTGCGTAGTTCCGTTCATATTCATTTATTGACATCATGCAACATTGCAAAGTGCAACCTTTTCCCGATGACACGCATCAAGTCGCAGACTTGAATACTTATTTTAAAATAAAACTCGGTGAATCAAGAAAACCCTTATTTTATGAATCTGCACTTCACACACATGCTTTATGCTAATAATGCAACTATATATTTTTAATCTAGTTAGCTAAGCATACAAACGCATTGAAAAAAAATTTCAATTCTTCTTAGCATCAATATTTTTCACAAGTGAGTGATACTATCAACAAGAACGACAATTCTGATTTCATTGTTGCTATTACTCATTATCATTATCTAAAATAGGATGAGCATAGTAGCATCCAAGTTGCTTAGGAAAACACATCCTGTCATATCACAAAGGAACAATGTCTGTGTACTCTCAGCTTGCACATAACGTTCCACTTTAATATTACTGATTACATCAAGAAAAAATGCATCATGTGGTTAACGTAAATACATGCACACACACGTCAATACGACAATAAGTCACAACTTGTTCACATGCCTTTCTTCAATTTTTTTTGACATTTTTTATGCTCTTCTGTTATAACGTTTCATTTTTTCTCCTTGGTCTTTCAAATTTTCTCGTTACATCATAATCAGAAATTGAAAAATCAAGTGGCTTTTAACACGAAGGAAAAGGAAGTTCAATTCAAGAATAAATTAAAAAGGTTATGGTCAATTGGACGAAAACTACGCGTGAAAATACGAGAGAAGAATTAGTCATATATCCTGAAATGCCCATAGCTAATAATTTCTGGGAACTATTTTCAACAGTCAAGATCAACAGTTCGAGTTTAACAAGCCATGAAATCGACATTGCGTGATCACTTTGCTGGGAAACTTTGACACTCGAATAATGGGCGGATTCCTTTACATTAGCCATGGAAATAAAAGCGCCGTTCTAGACACATGTATAATGCTTTTTGTAGGATTCAATTTTAAAAAGATTACGTATCATGTGAATTGTTAGAAGCAATAGTCACGAAAATATTGTGACAGTCTTTTCATTTCCTTCCTGAGAAATTCCGTGCTCGTTTAAAGCGGTATACTTAAAATCTGGGAATTTTTTAAAACAAATTGTTAAGGTTACTCAATGCCAATATACTTAAATGCCACTACAATACACTACGTGAGTCGATATTCGACACAAAAATATAAACGCAGAGACATCCTTTTAAGTATTCACGTCTGATTCGGATTGCCCCAATCGGGCAAAGAAAAGTAGTTTCTTCTTTTTTATGCTGTTACCTACATAAGTTGTTATTAAAGTCGACTGGATTTTAATTATACTATCGTTTTCGCATCCCCATCGTGTCGTGAGTCGTCTTTCACCCAGCGACGCACCATATAGTTTCCATGGGTCGAACAGAGCTAACAGGTGTAGTTGTTCAAAAGTATGTCAGTCATACAAAAAACGCTGTTCTATTCCTGATTAAAATAATCACAGGCAGGGAGTCGAAAAATGGCAATATCTTCAAGTGCAAGTCGCATTTTCTTTTAGTGACTCTCTACAATAAGGCAAGCATGACATGACGCTCGCATTGTACAAAACTGTACGTCTGCCTTTCCTTAAGATCATTTTATTCTAAAGGACACGACGCTTTCTTTGTAATTTTTAACGACAATGATGGCGATAACGACGATGAAACGGACCTTTGTAACTTAAGAGCCCTGTTGTGCTTCTATGTATGTGTCGGCGACAAAAATTCGTGACAACCAATTTTGAATGAGGGGAAAAAAATTTTATTTAAAAAATTGATTCGAACTTGGTCCGTTATAATCAACGAGATGGATATTAGTACGCTTTTTATTCAAAAATAATCTAAGGATTTACACGCTTTTCAAGTCATTATCATGCATGCATCGGTAGGTCTGCTTCATCATTAACACCAATGATACCATCTAAACTAAAATAGAACTTGGACCAAGGGAGAATTTCATGATAGTACGGTGTCACATTAACCACAATACTGAATTTAAAATATGTGAATTTTAAATAAGTCGGTGAATGAAACGACAAAAACTTGCAAGTCAATAGATGATGAAGGACCTAATTTTTCTCCGTGAGCTAGATCAGCGCACTATATCACTATTTTCCTTGAAGAGAACACTGCCCTCTTTAAAAATTCGACCGTAACTAAAAAGACTAAAACTGAAAAATGAGTTAATTACACTTCGATACCATTTTTATTGCCAAAGGAAAAGTAGAAATAGAAATTATGCAAACATTAAGAACATTTTTCAAGGTAGCGATTGCGTCATTGTCTAACTTGGCAAGAAAACCTGCTGTAAAAATATATAACCAATCAAACAATTTGGCGTGTTCCCTCTCTGAACGCAAACTATGATTACCTTGTTAATTCATTTTCGGCTGAGAGAAATGCAAACTTGCACGGTTCAACCGCCCATTAAATAACTGCTTCATTCAAATGACTACAAAAGTATTTGTAGATTTCATTGTAACAAAGTAAAAAAAAGAAGCGTAGTAATTAGTGGATATTCATACTTTTCAAAAAGCGAGACGTAAAAACAAGTTGTTCTTATGCAGTCTAGAGACCATTAGCACACGCCTGGCACATAAAAACAATTGTGCATTACTCTTTTCTTCTGTTTCTCATCTCTTACACAAAAGGAGTTGCATAAAAAATTTGACTTCAATTGGTAAATGACAAATGAGCACTATTGTTAACACAAGGCGTCAATTATTAATGAACGTTATGGGGTAGCAAGTACCGCAGATTCTTTAAAATCATTTCAAAGCCCGCAGATTTTTTTTCTCAGAAAAATGACCGACACCGAAAAGTATTGATTGTTATTAGGTATTGCTCAAACAAAACGGTAAAGTTTTACATTTTAAACGTATTTTCCCAAATAAAGATTAGTTTGAACGCCACGTTCACCTGTCACACAACTTTACGACGTGTGAGCCTTAAATATTCTCCACACTTTGTAGGAATGTGATTTTTTCTTCTGATTTGGTCACAAAAAACGCTGTAAATTTTTAAATGAGCAACAAGGAAAGCACGACAACAGTGTAGAGGCATAACTAATTCATCGCAGCCAAAATAAAAACAGGAAGGCCAATGACACTTTTCATCATGTTTCTGGATTAACTTTTTTACGTAATGCAAACACCATACTGCCTCGGATAAATATCGGCTTCATCATCAGCATTATTGTGCCTCCTTTTTAATAGAGTTACAGCCAAGTTTATAGATTTTTTTTTCTACGTTTGCTTGACAAACAGTTCTCCAAAAGACAAAAAATATCATGTGTATCCAATTAGTCTTTTACGTGAGTGCTAAGCATGCTTCATTCTTTTCTCTACACACAATACCTACGTAACAACTTTAAACATAATTCTCACTCAAGAAAACGGTATTAGGGTGGATGAAGCTGAAGATAAGCCAAAGTCGATGATGGACATGCCAAGGCTAGCTTCGATTCCTTTTTTTTCCTTCCTCTTGCTTGTGGCTTCCTGATTTGATTTGATTGTGGTTTTAACCAAAAAACGTATCAACAACATTATCTTTATTGCAACACGTACTTCTTTTAATTTTCACTCTTTTCTCATGTCAATTTTTTTCCTTTCATTTTTTCTGCAGGTCTGCAACTTACAACAAAGGCACAGGAGACTGTTCCTTGTCAGACATGGATCGAATGTCTATTGGAGCTTTGAACTCCCTTGAGGTAAGTAAAACTTAAAATATAGAGATATATACTACTTCGGGAAGACTTTTTCTGCAGACAAATGCAAGAGTTTTCTTCTTTTAGGCTGAGAATGGTACGGATTACATGGAGTCCAACTGCGTGAGCGATCCTACCAAACTTTGCGATTTTAAGCCATTGGACGGGAAAATCCTAAAGACTGTGGATGCTGTATATCAGGAAGTTGCTACTGAGGCTGACTGCAAGTAAGCAAGTTTAAATTAACTCGTAACAGTGGTGTAATATGCAGTTCATATTATATAGTCTTCATGACTTGCTACAAAGCCAAACTTCACGTCTTATCTGCAGAAAACATCGATCTCGAGGTAACGGCAGCAACGATTGATATTAATCCTTCAACCTAAAAAGCAAAAAGGATCTTTCTCTTAGTTTATATGCGAGTTTCTATTAACGTTTGCAAAAAAATAAATGATCGCATGAAGATGAAACCCATTTTCCTATAATAACTGCATATGCGGTAAAAAGTGCACTGTATTTTAAGGAGATTTGTGCACACAAAGACGCAAACCGTTATTCAACAAATCAAAATTAGCAAATGCTGCCAGACGAACCGAGTTGTTAAATCTGCGTATCAAGATCTGATTAGGATTAACTACCATCACATGAACATATAGGCAACGTGGATGATAATATGTAATAATAATGGAATTTGCAAAAAAAAACAAGATTTTCCCTGAAGCTTTGAGTAAAACTGAACAGTGAGGTTTTCCTCTGACTGTTTAAATTAAGTTTTCAAATGGTAAATTCCATTGTTTAAAGGCAAGGTTGCACGTGTGTGGTTTCGCTTCAAACCCATATGACTACAAAAAGGTTTTGCTTTAGATATTTGCAAAAAATATCGTATTATTTATTTAAAACAATATGTTAGAATGCCTTCTATTCCCTATAGATTGGTGCTATAGGTCAATCTTGAAAACGTTGTGTACCTTTTTGACAATGTTCAATTGTCATATGCATTACTTGCAAAAAAAAATCTTTTAAGAGAACATTTTCATATCCAAATGAGACCTAATTTTTTAATTTTTTTCTTTTTTTCCCTCTTAATTTAATCAGGAACCTCTGCTTGAACACCGCATTCCGCTGTCAATCATACGACTACAACGCCACAGGGGCTCAAGTGTGTCGGCTCAGTCACCACAACTCATTGACTCTGACTCAAATCCGGGAACCTTTCCTTGCCGTACCTGATGCGTCAACCAAAGAACTTTCAGCGTGCTACAATGTCAGCGTAGACTGCAGAGCTGGTGACATGATTGCCACCGTACGAACTTCAAAAATTTTCCAAGGAAAGTTGTACGCCAAGGGTGCACCCAACAGTTGTGCTTTGGATGTTCAGAATGCCCTAGAGTTTGCCTTGAGACTACCTTACACAGATTTGGAGTGCGGAGTGCAACGTGAAGCCATGGGCAGATATTCTACAGAGGTAAATAAAATGCATTTGGTTTAGTAAACCTGTAATGCTTGCATAATAATAACGATGTAAGCGAATTCAAAATATCACTTTAACGCACTTTGCATATTTGGTAATATTTTTCAACCATTTTGAGAAGAAAAACAAATTTAACACTTTGAAAAGTCATTCAAACGCTTATATCTTATCTGGAGGTGGTGCTGCATTGACAAATTATGCATATTGTAGTCGATAAACAAGCTTTCACGTACATGGCAAAGAATACTCATCTCCAAAGCATGCCATCATAAATATTTTTTGTGTACACATACGCCCTTTTTACGCTTAAAGACTGCAACAGATGAAAAAAAAAGTTGATATCTTTGTTGAAGATGAGTTACAAGACAATGAAAATGTAAATTTTGTTTTGGAGTGGATCTTGCCATTCTAGTCTTTCTCTACATGAAGCTACTCGTAAATTTTAAGCTTTTTAAAGGAATATTTTATCAGTTCATCTGTTTACCTTTCTTTTTCCTCCACATTTTATTAAGTAACTGCAATCGCTACAAAAACCAATTGCACAGAAAGTACCGGTTTCATCCCTTTCTTTCATCAAGGAAAAACCAGCAGAAGCGAAAAACTCAGCCACTGCATTAGCAGAAAAAA
>JAANSQ010003065.1:0-10719 GCA_036850885.1 Lepidocyrtinus dapeste
GGATGATTCTAGTTCCTAAAGAAAAACTTTTTGTTTGTAAACGTCAAACAAATTGAAGAACTGGGTTTGTTTAAAGTTTAACTATCTAAAACGAAATTGAGCCATGTTAATGTTGTTTAAACTTTTCAAGGACATGGTTAACCGAACATAAAATAGAGACAGTCCTTGATGATTTTTTTAGGATTTTGAAATTCCAACGAAAATAAAGGGACACATTGAAGGGACGATGTGGTATTTTGGTACTTTCCTAGATTCTGGTGTTTAGTTCAACCCTATACACATTAACGCTGAAACTACCCTAGAAACAATAACAATAGGGTAATTTAGATGCAACGTTAACTTACATTCCATTATCGGTTTAACATTTCCAATCCGTAGAATCCATTCCATGCTGGCTGACGCAACTCGAACCATATAGTACTTGTACTTCAACAGTAAAAAGATCTTTATATACATCTCAATCTATTTGGACTATGAGATGGGACCCATTTCAATTTTGGCGAGAAGCCAGAATTTAATTATGTAATTGCTTTGGTTCCCTTTAAATACGCCTTACTGAAAAGAGTTTAAGTCGTCCTATTCACCAAGAGTTTTATAATCTGAACAGCGAACAGTTGTTTTTATTCTCCATTGTCTACCTTTTCTCTTTTATACCCTTTCTTTCTCTTCTTTCCTAAACAGCTTCTCGTTTCTACTTACCAGAGTTTTATAGAATCCTTTAATTTCAAAGGTATTTATAAAGGACGACATTTTGCCAAAATGTCAAAGCAATTCTAGGTTTTATAGGTATTCTACACCCGGGAATTAAGTACTACAAATGGCCCGAGTCAATTTATTTTCTCCAGAAATACCTGGTTGATTACCTAAATCTACCTAAATACATTTATAACATTGATTTAATATTTGCTTATTTAAGTCTGATCCAATTCTATGTCGCATGATATGAGAATTTTTATTATTAATATATTTCTTCAAATGAAAAAAACTGATTTAATTTCAAATTATTTTAGTCGTAAGTTTTTAATCAAACCCATTCGTAAATATTACTTCCTCCACCTCAAGAAAGTCTATTCATTAGAACTCCTTTGTTGAATTTACAAATCTCGACACATCTTAAATTCCTAACTCCTATATGTATCTTACTTGGAGCGTAACCTAAATTGAGATAATAAAGGGCATTTAAGCTGGTCAAAATAAATACGTGAGTAAATGTATCAAATTCCTCTCCTGAAGAAGTATTTCTTGTCGAAAGCAGTATTTTTATAAGTAAATGATAAAAAGACCCTCTTTTTTCTGCCTTTATACCTTATTTCCTCAACATCAGGGAAGTTTTACACCTCCGCCTTCCCTTTAATTTCCTCTACCTCTCTCTCCTCTCCTCCAACTCTTTCCCGACTTTTCCGAGTAAACTTTAGCACGAAAAAATAAAAGAGACAGAGTGGGACTGAATAGGTATAAAGTAAAACACTGTAAAAGTTAGCAAGATTCTCTAGCAAGTAGGAGGACGAGTATATCCAACTCATTTATTTAATTGAAACTGTGTGTTCAGCTGCTCCACTGCACTAGTCATTATCTACGAACAAAAGGGAAGAAAGAGAGGAGAAGATGAGAGAGAAAAAACGAGACAGAGAGAGAAAGGAGGATTATTTATGGCCTTGTAGAGTAGCAGTCAGCAGCACAATTACGTTGGTTTGGCTGGCAATGAATAGTCTCATCATTCGAATAAACTTTAGATACGCTTTACGTGCTTTTGGTGCACACTGCACATTCACCAGACCCTCCACACAAAGGTATAATAAATAGAATAATATTGCTGTTATGCATGACGCTAAATGATGCTTTTGCTACTTTCATTTTTGGCGAGGTCTACATCGATGTTAGATAAGCACTAAAGAAAGTTGGATATTTTCCCCCGTCGCCCGAACAGAATTGTCTTTTTCGTCCCCATTTTTTCGATTGCCTTTCTCCCTCATTAAGTTTTCTCCTGTTCGTTGATGACTTTCATCAAACAGGCAGTTTAGACTCGGATTCGACTGAATTATATATTCTTTAAATGTAAATGATATGGTAATACGTAAAAGTTTTTAAGAGCACATAAATCACCTAAGAGTCAATATAACTTTGTATTTCCTGAGTCACGAGTCACCCTCACTCTTAGTGCAACTAAGATTTTGCCTTTTACCCGTTTACATTAATACCGAATAAGTGCTGTAGGATAAGTTTGACTTTCACGTAGTTTAGAAACGGGCTTAGGAGGAGATTCTAATTTTACTTTTGGGCCTTTGGGCTCCCTTCCAAAGTGACATGAGCACACTAGTTATTAATTTCCATGCCATTTCGACAACAATTATGCAGCACACTGGCATAAGTTATTCCTCTCTGTTGTAAAAGTCTAAATATGTCAAATAAATAACGAAACACAATATAATTTTATTGGTCTTCCTCCACCCAACCCACCAAATCGAACCCCGTTGTGGAGAATAAAGGTTCAGTCATAATATTTTTATTTTGGTAATGCTACTCTGTAGGACGGCTGTAATTAAAAACCATCCTTATACCAACTGTCATAGTTTAACATGCTCTCATTGCCCCTTTTCCGTTAACATGGTGATACAACCGCCGTACATTTCATGCATGTAAATATTTTAAGCTGTTAAAACATTTATTTTCATTAGACCGAATAACGCAGGATTCAGTTGTCCAAAATTTCTCAGACTGTCCAGCACTGTCTTTTGGCTTGAAATTCGTCAACTTTCGTCCAAGTACCAGTTACTAGAAAGCACTACCGTACCAACTCAGTTTACAACAGGGAAAAAGTTTTGCAAACTTCAAATACAGATTTCAAAACAAGGAGAAAGTGGCAGCGAATCTGTAGGTAAAATCCGAATTTACGAAACTTACGCAGCCACCACCACATCCATTCAGTCTAGGCCTAATCTCATCTTTCGCAAATACAATAGGGCTTGGCCTCTCGTGTATGGAAAACAAACAAAGTTTGAGACAACAACTTGTTCTTGTCTCGATGGAATAGATTAGATGATGGATATCATTACGTTCATGTCTCACTTCGGATTCTTCTTCTTTCTCTCTGGAGAAATACTACGCTGCTATAACTGAACTAACAGTAGCTGTGTAGAGACTTATTTTGGAAGGACGTTATGGCGAAAGCATAAAACGATGTCCTTGTTACAGCTGCTACCTTAGTGGCGACCGACCGACTCTTCGAATTTTCATGATTCATGACTATGTACTGCATTTATCGATGTATGGGCACATGACAGGCTTTACATATATGCATGCCTAAAAAAACTGGTAGTATCAAGTAGCGAGCGTCGAGCGTGCCTAAAACATCTGTCAATTTTTCTATTTTTAGTCAGCAAGAATTGATACGCTTGTGCTACATAAAATGGCCACGAAGCAAAAACTAGGAAAAAGAATATTTAATATAGAGTAAATTGAGATTACCAGTGAAACAACAAACATTTAATGCCCTTTGGGTTTTTTATGCTTCAGTTCCAACTCCTCGGTACAATGAAATGAGGTTTTAGTTGAACTAACAATAACACACTTGGTCTTATGGAAGACTCTTCTTAAATGACTAGCAAACAACTAGTAAACGCGATGCCATGACAGTTTATCTGTCGAAAGTATGTATGTGTGACGTGTGCTTGGTTTATGTAGACTAATAGTGTCTCAAAAAATTTTCTCCACATTCAACTTGCTCACTTGCTGAGCTAAACTGGTATTTTTGTTATTATTGGAAAGATTATGAAAAGAACCCATTGCCAATTAAATACATAAGATAGAGATAATGTTTACATTGGTTTACTGGCTTTGGCAAATAGTATGATGCATGAGCATTATCTGCACGGGGGATAAACTCCGGATATGAAAAATGAGCATAGCAAAACTTTCCATTTGTTTCAATGAAACTAGAGCACAACGCTAGATAAAAGTGCTGCTACTTTACATGAATAATCCAGAGTTGCTTGATTACGCTTGCTTAATGATCATAGGGATTTTTAGATTTTGGCAAGGACACATGGGATCAATCGACCCTCTTCGAGGACGAAAAGATCGACCTAACTACTCCCTATTATTAACTGAGGAAAACATCATGCATCATGTTGGCAGCCGGAGCTATAACTTTATTTTCCGCTCATGTAGTTTTCTCCCGGTGTTACGCAGTTTTATCATTAAATAAACCTTGTGGTTTGACCTCTTTGATGTGTTCGACAATGAAAGTAGAACTGTTTTCTCCTTGAAACTGGCTTGTGAATGGGGGACTTCCGCCTTTGCTATTTTGCTCTCCCGGCAATTACGGAATTTTACCAAGGAAATACATAGATACAGCTCTCGCATGCAAATAAAAGGATTTTCAGTGAAAAGAAAGTCACATTTTGGTATTTCTTTCTGGCTCATCTCAGCACTCAAATTAGTACAGTTTCTCTAGTATCTAAGGATGCATGCCAGTGAATCACAAATTCCAGTGAAGCACAGGGAGGCCGGAAAATTTTAATGGTATCCAAGCCAGCAAATTTCACTGCGTAGCGACCTTTCGTTTTTATACTTTTTGAGAAAGCACAATGGCGCCATTTAAAAAGCATGCGATTTATGTGACACTACGAACTACGGTAATATATTATGCTTTTACTTGACAAAGTTTACGAGTTCAGGGAAGCGGATAAATTGTCAATGCCTCAGTGTCGAAAAATTTCATTTGATTTACGATGTCGTTTTAGAACAGCCAGAGAAGAAAACTCTGCATTCACATTAAGTATAAAAATATCTACAGCTGAATGTGTTTTACTTCACATGATGGAGTACAAAAATATACTACTTTCTACTGATCTTCATTCGAGAAAAAAGAAAAGCACATGTATTTACCTCGTTAAAAAGTTCGGATGCAGTGTCTAACGTGAATTCTCAATCTAATGTCCACTAAATTTTAAACAGACTACTATTTCTCATCATGTCTCCACTTTTACGAATCAAAGGTGGAAATTTTTGCTTTTAAACCTTACATTTCTTCTACTGACTATAGTCGACTTTCGCCTCTACAGGCGACTATGGTAAATGATGTAATGATGATGATGAATATTCCATTTGCTGGTTAACTGCTAATATAATGTTAAGAAGAAAGAATATTTCAACAATATTTTACTCTTGTGATTCATTTATGGAATGTAAATTTAACGCGGGCTAGAAATAAAGTACAAACGGTGTTTGATATCCCTATAAGACATGCACGTTCACAGGCAAGTATGAAAATTAAATTATGAAATACAGTATCCTTTGCTTCCGCAACTTTCTTCCTACACTTACAATAAGTTAATGGTAGCATTTTACGTATAGGCATCATAGATAAAAGATGACTCAAAACAAAATACACAGTTTAAAAAATGGTGGGGTTCAGCATGAAACATTGGTTGTCATGGTAAAAGATCGATTTACCTATTTAAGTTGGGATTATCTGGCTAAATTCTTTTACTTTTCAGGTCGCCTTATCATTCCGGTAAAGAAAGTGCTAAATTATGCTAAAATTTTATGACACCTTGCAAAGTGGTGCCAATAAAACCCAACACTCATACTTTTAAATACAGGGAAATACAGGAAATAAACTTTCCATAAACGACATCTTGGAAAGAAACGGGTCCAAGTTTTAAATAATGCATGAATTTAACGAATTACTCACTTGTTTACTTTATAAGTAGGGTTATACTTCTGGGGGCTTCGTGAACTTTATGTACTACACACGCTCCATTACTATATTACAATACTACCTTGAAAATTAAAACAGGGCTCTCTACAGCGTTTCCGGTATTCCTACACAAATTTTTAACCGCAAAACATAATGTGATTGCCAGAGGTTTGAGAGAAATAGAAATCAAAATGGGGTACATATCATAGCATAAGCAAGCAAGAATATTATCAAGCGAAATTCGGAACGCGGTGAGTGTCATTTTGGTATAACCACCAACTAAACCATTCGCTGTAAATTTCCATCTACACGAGATGACAAGGGCTATTGAGGGCTATAGGACCAGTACAGTGCTTATGCTGATGAAAGTGACACTAAAAGATCAATCTCATAATTGAATGTTGCTGCAATGCAATAACTGGAATGAAATCTTAATGGAAAAACGGAGGCTGACGGCTGACGGAATACCTAACTTGATGTCATGACGATCATGAAAGATGAATATACCTTTCCTAGACCTGTACCTAACACAACACAACCATATTCTCATCTCAGGCCAAGGATTCAGGAGCATATTGCATGTTTGAGTGTGACTACCCTGAAAAAGTGATGACGGCCAAAAATGTAATCTAAAAAAGGAGGAAAATGATGAAATCGTACTTTTTTATGGGGATCGAAATGATGCAATTTCAAGGAAATGAAAATGCCTCATCATCGTATCGTTTTGATGCGGTAAACCATGCATACCAAAAAACAAATTTTAGCAAATGGAAAGAGCCAAATGGAGGATGACGAGAAGATGGGGAATCCATTCCACTCAAGTTGAAAAGAAATCATTCGCTTTACCTGCTTTTTCAAAAAGAGTAAATGAAAGACAAAAAGAGACAATATAATGCCAAACTAAAGAATGTGTTGCGCAATATCCAAGTATTTTCTTTTTAATGCACTTAAATTGCTTGAGGAAATGATGTAAAAAACAAAATGCATATCTGAAAACTCTTCCTATGAAATAGATACACACACACCGTTCTCTCCCTCGATGCATATCACTTCCATTTGAAAGTGATTTCAAGAAGGAAAATAAAGTTGTAGCTCTACGTCAATTTGTCAGCTGTCACGTATACAAAAACTGTCAACGCAATAGAGGTGAACAGAGTGAAATGAAAAATTTGCCAAATTACATAGGTGTAAGTCACATGCTTGATTATTGTAGAAAGTGGGAGAAAAGTTCCAAAGTAAACTGCCCGACTGAACATGAGCTCTACAGCAGTCACAATAAGCTTCCTCTAAAGTAAGGTATTTTTAGGAAGCAACCGTGTATGCTCATACAGCTTCAAATAAAAAGATTTTTTTATCAAATAGTTCCTATTAGCTGGAATCGAATGTGTTCCATAGAAGTGAAAACTTTTGTTTAAATTTGAATTATTTTAGTAAGGTGCTATAATATTGTGTTTGCCATTTAAATACCTATCGTTGTTCTGATGTTTTGCATTTAAAATAATGTTAATATACGAAAGATGAATGCTTCCATGATTGTAGGTAACTACGTTGGCATTGTTTCCAAGGGAAGGAAACTTATTTTACTCCATTTTTAACCTAAGAACGCGGGGAAAAGAAGTTTTATTGGTCGGGTAATACAATCTTACCAGGAATAATTTGATTTGAAAAGGAAAGTGAAAGAAAACACGACACGGAAAATACGAGAAGGAAGCCTCGTTTAACGCAGCTATGAAATTAAAATGCTTCGTATTAAATATTTGATGTGGCTTACCTTGCAAAGCGTCCAACTGTCTTTTCTCCGTTTCAGACTCGAGTGAATCAAAGATTGCAGCTCCAACCAGGAGATACGTAAAAGTGCACACAATCAATGATATAGTCCGAACGTTTTGTCTCTTCATACCAACATACTGCTGATGGATTCGACATCAGCAACCACTTACACTCTGGTGTGAATCGCGCACTCATTCGATTTTGAAAAAAGGAATCATTTGAAACTTTCCTTCGCTCTTCTCACCCACTCCTGCTTTACTTACACTTCTTGAATTAGTAATAATAGGACTCGGGTAGCACTCTCTGGGAATTACTACCATTATTCTCCTTTGATTCTATTCGTTCGACGAGGAGAAGTAAGAGGAACAGTGACAGAAGCGCGTGATTTCCTTCGTCGCGATAACGTGTGCTACTCTTCCCATCACTTTTCTCTTCAACTGAGCTTGTTGCTGTTGTTTCGTCTGAAGAGAAACGTATCATTATTATACTTCGACAAGGGGAAAAGCGAAAATTAGCTTATACAATGCATTATTTCTCACTCGAGTTAATTTAGTTCTCGTCTTTAAAAGCACTTACTACGTATTTACTTATTTTTTCACCAGCTCGTCTTCATTTTACATAAGTAACACAAAGAGAGCAAATTTCCCTTTTAAAATGGAAGGTAGTTATAGGTTCGATTTAATTCAGTCAACACAAGTTCTAGTACTTTCACAATTTTTGTCACGGCTCCCCCAAAACGTATAGTATAGAACTTCCCCAACGGAATAAACTTTTCTATGAATTGGATTGCAATTCCACTCACATTTCACTTCGTCATCATTCAAACTTTCTACACTTCTTACGAAATCGATAAACGTATGAGACAATAATGTGCAAAGGAGGAGAGAAACACTTGGTGAAAGTAGTATAAGCAGCGGATTTCACCTTCAATCCAGTGATGCTAGAGAATGATGAGAATATGGAAGTAAAAAGTGCAGGAGCTCAATTCATAAAAAAACTTATGTGGAAATTGTTTTCCTCTGTATAAATTTTCGGACCCATTGTTCCTCCCCGTTACTTCATCATCTTCTTAGGGCTGATGCAAGGAAATTCTCTAGTAAAAAAGTAAACGATGCTTGTTGATTACTGTAGCCACAAATAAATAATTTTGATAAACTTTCCCAACTAAACTCTTCAACTCTCCACAAAGTCTATAGCTTGTGGGAGGTTCTGTTTTGTTTTATGACATGGCAAACCAAAGTGTAGTAGGTAAGGACTTGTGTTGCAACCAGTTTTTTGGTCTATGTAACTCCTTTGTTAATATTATATTTTTAGATGAAATGTGTACATCACCACAAGCTGCACGGAAACAGAAGCGGAAACAAGGAATACGGCAATGTGACTGTAAATACATATCAAAAAGCTTTATTTATAGCTGGAGTATAATTTTACTGCGAGTTGCTGTTGTTAGTTGCCTACCGCTTACTCATAGAAAACTTTTGAATGGATTCGTTGTAAGCTTTGCCCATGATGAGGGAGGAAAAAAATAGGTGAGATAAATGCAGATAGGTGAATGTACTCATACATGTCTAGATTTGAAAGTTGGATGCTCGAAATTTGCTTGATATTGGAAAAAAAATCGTGACTAAAAAACTCTACGTCTATGCGCCAAGCCTCCACCGCTGCGTTATTCTTTCATTCGTTTGAAAAAGCTGTCACTTGCACAAACTCAAAGCAAGCGGGTTTACTTGGAATAAGATTTTTTCCCTCGAGTTTGGATTTGAATATAAAAATATTGTATCCAGCGCTCACCTCCAGTTTCACAAGTTCATGGAGTTCCACACAACCAAAGCTTTAGCTCATGCGGCGTTGTCATTTACTGTTGTTGCACTGTTTTTTTAGATGAAAACTATCAAAATTTTTATATGCATACACAGGGCTCTTCCAAGTATCGTCAGTTTATTTTTTCACAGTCGGCATGTAATGACCTGCGGGCTAGCATAGACTGTTTAATGTGGTTGTTGCGGCAAATGCAGTTCATACAAACAACCCTTCTTTGAAATGAAACATGTGAGGAACCATGAAAATATTGGAATACGCTATACAAAGAGTCTAAGGAAAGTCTTATGTTTACAAAGCAGTTAAAATTAGCAATAGGATTTTGGGGACACACCTTCTCGGAACAGTATTCACGATAAGTGTACTTTCTGCAGAGGATATCGAGTGCATTATAAAATGAGAGATAGATAGAGTGTGAGGAGGCTTGTTTCGTATTTTATTAGCTTCATGCACTATTATACAAACAACTTTTCCTGTTTTTCCTATTCGACTATGGAAATTTTCAACTGTTTTTTCAACTACTCCATCATAAAATATTACTGCTTGTATAGACCGTTGCAATACGAAATTATTATACCATATACTTTTCTCCGTAATATAAGTTCATAAAAATCTCATCATGTCTACCTAAAATATAAAACATTTGTTTTCAAACCCATACATAACCACACGATATCCTTAACAACTTTTCCTTCGATCCTTCGACCTTTTACTCGTTTTCAACTTGTCACTCAAAAATCAATTCAGTAGGGAGTCGGGTAGAACACAGCCATCAAAGACAAGGCAATCTCCATGAACCAAAGAAAGTTTAGTTTGGAAAAATTGTCAAAACTGGCCCAGTCATATATTTGTTTTATGGAAAAGAAAAAAATACGAAAAAGTACCTGGAATTTATGTACCTTGGCTTGGATAATTTGTATGTATGTATGTATCTCTGTCGGATATATTGTGTGTCTTATTTTTCTTAAAAAAGAAAGGCGCATGGTAAAGTTCATGGGGGAGCCAGCATGAGATTTAGTGGTTTCGCCAAGAAGGAAGGTGTGCAGCTGAGAAGGCATAAGTCGGTCGGAGGAGTCCTGTTTTCTCCATCATTTTTACAATCTACATTTAAGGGAGTAACATTTAGTTTCTGACGATTTGATTTATGATTGAAAAAAGAGAGATTTTTTTTTGTACAAAAGTACACTAATATTTCTGCTGAGTATAGCGAGCATTATCTTTAGAGGGTGAGATAGCAGAGTTCGAAACTTTTTCTTTTTACCGTTTTATCTTTTCTCTCAGAAGTATTATTTCCTCTAATGATAAGAACAGGAAAAGAAAGTTGACAGCTATTCGGGAAACTATATGTACGTGCGCTGCCTCTTTAAAAACATTATTTTTTCACTTTTGTCGGAAGTCGGTAGAAAAAAGAGATATCACTCAAAACCAGT
>JAANSQ010003066.1:0-10718 GCA_036850885.1 Lepidocyrtinus dapeste
TAAATCCCTAAAGACTCAAAGGATAGAGGCTATAGATTCTAATAATCTAAAAGGGTAATGGCTTCGACGTAATCATATAGCGCTGGGTAGTGTGCACCCTGCACCCTAAACAAAATTTAAAAAATCTCTCTACCATTCTGAAAAAAATATTGAGTGCTACTTGCTTCAAAGTTGAAATTATTCTTTTTTCTAAAATGTAAAGCATAGTCTCTGTGGGTCTACTAGGATTGTGATGATGTGCTACATTTTGCACGTACTCCGTACCAGCTCATATTTATCTAGTGTATTTTTCATATGTCATTAGAGATTCGAATAGAACAGCTTAAATAATTCTTTGGGAAGTGCAAAATATATGAAGTACCTCTAGACTCTAAACTTCTAGGGAAATACATGAGATATCTTTTTCCGCAAAAATTGACGTAAAAAAGATTATGGGCTCTGTCTCTCTGGTCATTTTGTAATGTAAATGGTGAAAAAAGCTAACGACAGAAAGGGAGGAACTTAAGGAACTTGTTGTGTAGTGTAGTGCGAGTGAGTAAAGTGCGTTTCGTCACAAAAATTCCTTAGGCCTGCACGCATCATTGCACTGCATCGCTACAAGAAGAGATTGCGAATTGAGTAAAAAAGGAAAAGTGATTTTGATCTGGTATGGTGGCTCTGTTACTGTGGGGAAGTGAACAAGATAAAGTAGAATTAAAAAAGTCTTTCGCATGATTTACGAGAGGAGGGATAGTTGTACCTAAAGCTATAGGTTGGACACGGAAGCGAAAGAGTAGATTTTTTTTTGAAAGAAGAAGAACTAGAGGAAATGTCAAGGAAGAGATGTAAGATAGAAGGGGAATTATAACTGTACAGAGGTGCAAGTTTTGCAGAATCAGTTGAGATTTTTAGGGAATATAATATAATAGTGCTAAATGGAAGCTGAGATAGAAAATTGGGATAGGGATATTTTGCAGAGTAGGAGTTTTACCTATAGACCGAAGGGGAAGGTGGAGGTGGAAAGTGTATTCTATTATGAGAAACTCTTATTGGTTTGTAACGAGTCTCCTGCTACTGGAGTGTGTAGTGTTGCTAATTGAACCTACGGAATGTTTCTTGTCCTTCATACCCGTGTCTGTTCACACCGCCTTGAATGTACTTACGCTCCTGGTGAAAATAAAGTCTATTATTTTTAAGATTTTGTTGGGGTTGAAGCTCATGGGTAAGATGATACAATTGTAACTGTAACGCTATGTATGTAACTGTAAAGTTTTGGGGAGAGGAGATTTCATCGGGTTATGTTTTGTTAAAGGTGTGGAAGGCTTTATTATGCGGAGGAGGAGACGTTCCGTAACTGAAGTAGAGGAGAGTAATGATATCCCCTTTGGGGAAAATCCCACCGATTCTGATTCCAAGAGTTACCTCGACTGGAAGCTTAGAGAGCTTCCGGATGAACAAAGGACTGAGCTATTAATGGCGTGGGGAAGACTGGAAAAGTTACTAGGGCAGGATATACAGTTCCAGGAGAGGGCGTGTATAGAATCTGTGAGTAAGTATGGGAGTAAACCCATTACCCTTTGGAACACTCCTGTGGATTCCAACAGGTCCGAATTGATTTCTGAAGGGGGTGAAAATATTCAGTCAAGGTAACACAGAAAATGAAACTTCATGGTCAGTAAAAGAATATCTTGAGAAATGTCTCATTTTCCTGGATTTTTTTTCCCAGGAGTATATCCTACTGGATCAGTACAGTCCTAGGATCCGCCTTGGGAAATCCTTATGCGTGCCATATTCTGGAAAAGCAGTTGAATAGTAGTAGACCACTTGATATTTCTACAAATTCGTATTCATTTATAGATTCCGATAAGGTCAACAGTTCAACCTTATCTATGAATAGTTCCCTAGTAGCAAAGTCTAACTCAAAACTTTTATTAGAGACGGGTGCATTTAGTTAACGATTATAAAACTGTAAATTGACTTATAATCTTCGCTCATGTTGTGGTACCTGTACCCTGTAATTTTTACTTGTGAGATTTTACTTATACGGGCGCTTTTGCAAGATTAATTTTAGTGTTTTAAAGTACTCTTGTATAGTTGTACAGGAACACAATATTTATTTTTTGTGGATATTGTTGTGCAATATTAATGCTAAATAAATGTTACTTAATGGTGCCAGACCACACTTTAAATTCAAATTTATGTTCTTCCAATTAGCAAAAACCTTTTGGCTTGTGAGGTCAGGTCAGGAAATATAACGAGTCTGGTTTAGTTTTCCAGGAGCAATACAAAAGGTGTGTACAACTTGTGCATCAATAAATTACAGAAAACTAGACTCCAACCAATCAAGTGAGTATCATCAATTATAAACTTCGTCGAAAAAAATAATTTACGTACGTAGATATTTGTGACCGAAAGATTTGCCTGTCGCTTTAAAGGTTTGAGATGGTGTCGCTGGTTTAACGTAAATAGATGGTCCAGCTTTGTAGGTAAATCATCCTTGTAATTCCTTCTCTCAATGAAAGTCGAGCTAACTACTCCAAAATATTACTATTTCCTAATTTCTCCATCTGGTTTATGTAATTTTGAATAATAATTATGATTTTACATAAGGACAATTAAAATACATAAGGGATCACTGAACTATCTTTAGATGATTACATATTTAGCTGAAACTAAACAGCAAATAAAAAACTACCTAATTGCCAAAAAAATGTTATCAAGAGAGAGGAAGCGGACGTACAAAATTTCGTTTTTCACACTTGATATGTTCGTTTGCCAAACACCATATATGAAAAGTTTATACTTCATGCGTGTTCTACAATGCAACTGTACGCCTACTTATTAAAATACTACGTACCTAAACAAGCTCATTTGATTAAATTGAAAAAATAAGGTGTTCTTAACGTTATAATTCGCTAATTTTACATTTTTTGCAATTTCCGTATTAAAACAAGGATTCTGATTGAGGTAGTAGTTCAAATTGGATAGGTCTCACGCAAGTTGATATTTTTCAAGGTGCACGGCGGTTTTATTGTATGATAGATGATTTTTCTTAGGTCGTTACAATAATAATTAACTCTGTTAAAATTCTAAGTAACTTAGCCACGCATTAGGCCTTAGAAGTTAGAAATTCCCTGTGACAGACAATCCCTCTTGGTTTTTTTCCTGTTGCTCGGTGCCAAACCCAAGATATTTCAAAACCTCTGTTTTGAACACTTGGCTACTCCTAAAGTACATTAGGAAGTTAACAGTGGTGCTTGAAGTTATACAAAATATCTTCAAGAACTGGCTCTCCCTGTAGGCATGTTTGCTCTGAACCAGAAATTCTGTGATGAAGGACAGGTAATAAGGCAGGTTCCAGAACATCACTAGGAGAACTATTGTCATGAGCATTGTCGCCGCGTTGATCTCCCGCTTCTGTGTATCGAGTCAATGATTCCCTACGTTGTCTCCATCGGTTAATCTGCAAACATGGTTTGATTGAAATCCAAGCTTATTCAGTTTAAACCAGCCGATTAATTTAATTGTTGCATGCTTACCGATCTATATAGCAGTCCATTGAAAATGAGTAAAAGCGGGACGGGAATCCAAGTCTTTATGATCAACTGACCGTAGTAGGTAAACCATGGGATACATTAATTGACCAATGTCCGTATATCTGTACAGATATGGAAACTCTTGGAGACTCTCTGTCGCCTCTACGTTTTCCTCCACGGCTGCATCGAAAATCAAGGGGAAGTCGGTGAGTAGGGCAATGATGATTACAGGAATGAAATACAATTTCCTCTTTAAAGGAGAAAGGAAAGTCTCAACTTTGGAGGGGAAAGTCACGACTAAGTAACGTTCGATTGAAATTAGAATGGTTGTGTAGATAAACGCAACTCGTCCAAATGTGTAGAAAGCGTAGGTGACCTTCAACGCATATAACGATCCAGCTCCTCGATCTACATTCTCTACTCAAGTGAACAATTTTTAAATTGAATGTTTGTCCATTTTAATTACAATAAAAAGCTTTTTTTTAGAAAGGTCTTACCTAGAATGATCAGAATTAAAGTTGAGAATCCAATTGCCGAAGCCGCAGTAATCAGTTCAAATATAGCCAAAGCTACTAGCAAATGACTCAAAGACCCTGAAAGCTTCTTCATAGATTTAGGCACGATCAATATGCTCAAGACATTAGCGAATATCCCAAACAGTCCAAGTAGCCAGATACAAACTACAAATATTATGCAGATAGCATGCCCAACGCCAGAGTTTTCCCTGGAGCCGAAGTAAAACTCCCCTTGGCTAGGACACTTGAAAACTATATCGGGATCATCGGTAGGAAAAATTGCACTGGTGTCATCACCCTCAAGGTCTGATTCGATAAAGAGACAAGTCCAAAATGGTAATAGCACTTTCTTCACCAGGGATTCATTGCCCATTCTGGAGGAATAATGTATTTCTGGGAGGGATCTCTTGGTATTTATTCACTTTACTAAAGACAGATTGAAATCCGATCGAAAAATTGTTTCTTTATGGGTATTAAACATAGCGTAGAGAAATAAACTTACTAAATACTTTCTTGAATTTTGACTAATTAGTCGTTTTAATTAGCCTATTTAATTGTTTCTCGGGCTTATTAATCTAAATAATTAATCATGGCTTGTGCCATTCGTTAGTCCTGTTAGGGTATAACCATTCCCGAATAATCCTCAAACTTCAGTTGTCATTTCTAAACCGTAGGATTTTACTGTGGTTTAAACGCACAATGTAGCCAAACGTATGGTGGATTCTGTGGGAAGCAAGATGGAAAAGACAGGATGAGGTTTAGCTGGTTTGACATTAAAAATTGGGCGCAGAGGATTTTTCACAGTTAACACAGCTTGAATATTCCTAGTCCAACTTTAGATTGTATTAAAGTTGAATTGCATTTATGATGAATGAATGGCACATTCAACAAAATACAACTATTTTTATTGCTGATGAGTAATGACAATGACGATGACAAATTGACAATGTTGGCGGTTTTAGTGGTGGTATGATTCACAGAACTTGAAATTCTTTGGTTGCAATTTTTATTTCACAGTTAACACAGCTTGAATATTCCTCGTCCAACTATCCAGATTGTATAAAAGGTGAATTGCATTTATGATGAATGAATGGCACATTCAACAAAATATAACTATTTTTATTGCTGATGAGTAATGACGATGACAAAGTGACAATCCTAGCGGTTTTACTGGTGGTATGATTCACAGAACTTGAAATTCTTTGGTTGCAATATTTAATGAAAGAGTTTTCACTATCGAATATTACAATAGAAGAATAGAAAAATGTGCTAATTGTCCACATTTTATTGGCTTTATTTATACAAATGCATATGTATTTTGGAAGGTTAATTAAAGTCATGAAATACATAACGGAGGACGAATGTTTACAAATCAATATGAAACGAATTAATTAATAGATTTTTGTAAATATTGAATACTGAAGCCATCCATTACGCGTAACTCTGACTTCTGGATACAATAATTTGACCCTGATTTGGACACTTAGTATCCTCCGGCTCGTCCCATTGGATTCCTGTGAACTTTACGATTTCTTGCCGGAACTTTTGTCCGTAGCGAAAATACATGAAGAAGTTTACATTTGTACTGATTGACATGCATAACATTTTGAAGAGCACGAGCTCCCTATAACAGTCATCTTGGTCTATACTAACGTGCTCTATAATGAATGTGAGAAAGTAGGGAATATTCCAAAGCAATATTAAGAGTACCACTGAAGATAGCATGTTGGCAGCGTCGATTTCTCTCTTTTGAAAATTCGTCAACGCTCGTTTGCGCTTGTTCCACATTCGAATCTGTTAAATCCACACGAACATAAATTAAACTACATTATTCAAGCTTATGCGTTAAATTCATAATATTTTTAATTAATTACCGATCTATATAGCATTCNTTTTAATTAATTACCGATCTATATAGCATTCCATTGAAATAAATCAAGCAAGGCAAAGGAACCAGTGTCTTCAGCAGCATCAGCACCATCCAAACAGTAGACATGGCCCCTTGGCTGAAGCGAGTGCTAATAAAAATATATGGAAAGTCGGCGAGAGCTGTGTTGGGTGAAATGTGACGATAAGCATTCTCCTCCAGAGACAGATTAAATAGGAAGGGGATATCCATGAGTAGGGCAAAGATAATCATTGGCACAAAGCATAACTTTGACTTGGTTGAGGTAAGCCAAGACCTCGACTTTGTTGGGAAAGTCACTACGAGATACCTCTCAATTGAGATTAATATCGTTGTGTAGATCACTCCAACTCTCGCGAAGGAGTAGATGGGTTGGGTAACGTAGAATAGGATAAAATATGAATTTATTCCTTACGGCGTTTTCTACAGAAATAAAGTAATCTCAAAGTTTATAAATCAATGAATTAGTTTGAAACTTTCATTAATTATCAGACCTACCCAAAATCAAGATAACCGTGGTGGCAGCAAGTATTCCAGAAATACAGGTGAGGAATTCCAAGGAGGCTAAAGCCACCACCAAAAACGCTAGCGATCCTACCAGATTTTTCATAGATTTCGGGATGAATGCGATGCAAAACACATTGGAAATCATCCCAGTACATTCCAGTTAGCCATATTAAGGCTGTTAGGATAATACAGATATCATGTCCGTATACTTTGGTGGCTGGACCATTTCCAACTAAAAACTTTCCTTGTGGACTGCACGTCAATATTAAGTCTGGCTCCAGAGTAGGATAAATCCCATTAGGGGAGTCTAAGAAGAAGCAGGTCCAGAATGGGAGGATAGTTGGGCCATCCCGTAATACTGAAGTATCGTTAAGGTGAAGTGCTGCTGTTCCAGTAGCATTATGAAGATGAATAATGTCGGTATTGTTTTCGTGAAAGATTAGCAAATTCTCCGGGTGAAAGGTTGTATTGATTGAATCACTCGGAAAAACTATTGGAGCATTAGTGGTACTAAACGTTGAGCTATTATGAAAACTTGATATGGTTCGATTAGGATGGAATACTGTTGCATTGTTCATTTTCCGAAAAGTCAGCTAAACTTTAGCCCTTAAAATCTTGAATCTAGTCTCAATTCATTCTAATTTTTAAAGTGATTATTAAATATATAACTATTTAAAATCTTTAAAACAATAACAATGTAGATTCTACTAAACAATAACAAACAATGCAGGTTCTTGATTAGTGTTATAATTGAAAGTTGGGAGGATCAATGATGACGTAAAACTGGCTCGTATGAAATACTAAAAATTGACTAATGAGTTCCTACAAACTTGGAATGAAGAGATGAAAAGATCCCATTATTCTGATAATTTACTGTGACATCACAAAATTATCAATGAGCTCAGCACACAACAGTCACAATCCAACGCTTCTGATCATATTACCCCATACACACACAATCTTACTTGTCATTAGTAACACCATCCTTGAACTATGATATCTAGGAAGCATCGATGCTACTAATTTTAGATGTAATTAAAGCTCTAAGTCAATGACTCATGTAGCATTACATTTTTCTGGAAACTTCATTAAAGCCAAAAACATTTCCAAAGCTCCAACCTTAAATAACTACAATTATATCTTCCGAGTATTTTCAGTCTAATAACCTGAGCTCGTAGAACCTACTAAGCCTAATTATGACTATAACTGTTTTTACAATGAGTAATTATAAAATTTGAAACATCTAAACTTTGAACTTTACTGACCTCTTCAAAGATCGTAGGTTATATCCCTAAGGTATAAAAACCTATCATATGAATCATGAATCAAAATCAGTAGAATGAGAATGGTACGCAGTATATTTACAGCTAAAGCGCCTAAGGTCATATTTCCTAACTGAACTTTGCCTCCTCGGACCAGGAGGATTTCTCCAAGGGAAACACCAAAAGAGTCTTTTAAACTCTGACCGAAAATCCTGGACGAACCAGTAATACACGAAGAAATTAATGGATGCACAGATAACCATACAAAGTCCCTGAAACATAACTAGCTCTCTATGGAAAACATGGGTGGCCGCTTCAAAAATCATGGCAAAGCTGGAAAAAGTCAAAGGAATGTTTCCAATAAGGAGGAAAACTGCTAATGATCTTATCATTCTAGCTGCATTCAGCTCCCTCCTTTGTCTTGAGCATAAGGAAGTCTGCTTAGTCGTCCACTTTTTTATCTACAATGATAAACCAAAGTTACAAACAATTTACCTGAATTATTCATTTATATGATTTCCCACCGAAAGATAGAGCAGTCCGTTAAAAACGAGTAAAAGTGGGATGGGTATTCCAAGTTCCAGTATTAGAATCGGCACCATTAACTTCGGCACGTAAATCTTTTCCATGAAGTCCGTCGACTCTATAATATAGGGGAAATCTGCGATTGAAGTGTTTGGCGAGAGCTTGGCGTACGGATTTTCCTTCACCATTTGACTAGCCACCCAAGGCAAAGATAAGCTAAAAGGGATTAACAGCATTCCAACAATGTACAGTTTGGATTTCGTCGGGGTCAACCATGAACTCGCTTTTGTAGGGTAGGTAATCACGACATAACGCTCCACAGAAAGTAAAATCGTTAAGAAGACGGAACCAGAGGCGCATAACAAACAGGCGGTGTCCAGTATCCTTAGACATTCTAGGGTTGCGTAGGTACGACTGTAGTTTTCTGTCAATTATCCCAATCATCACTAAATCACGTTCGTATCATTTACCATTTTTGTAGAATTCCAACATTTCCAACTCACCCAGAGTAAGCATCATAGCGATGGTCCCTCCGGTGGCCGTTATACAAGACATTCTAGGGTTGCGTAGGTACGACTGTAGTTTTCTGCCAATTACCCCAATTATCACTATATCACCTTAGCATCAGTTACCATTTCTGTAGAATTCCAACATTTCCAACTCACCCAAAGTAAGCATCATAGCGATGGTCCCTCCGGTGGCCGTTATACTAGTGAAAAAGTCACAAATGGCTAGGATTACCAATAACAATTTCAAAGACACTCCAGTTTTTCTCATGGACCTACGAAGAAGAATCACGTTCAGCGCATTCCCCACACATCCCACAGACCCAACTAGGTAAATGAGGAAGGACAAAATCACTGTAATAATATCCCCATAAATAGGCCCTGCGAGGTATCTTCCCTGCAAGGGGCAATGTAAGACTTGTCGAGGGTTGATTGTCGTATAATTCCCATCTTCAGAATCGAGAAAGAAACAAGTCCAAAATGATAACAAAACGGTGGAATTTTCAAAGTTCTCCGTTTGATTCAAAGCTACACTAACGGCAGCCCAACGTCCTCCTCCCATCGTGTATAATATTAAACTTATTTAAACGTACCGATTAAATTTCAAGACTAAACCTAAGTCGTATAAAATACAGACAGCCATTGTCTGGAATCATCACGTTCCCACTTTAAATGAAATGCAAAATTATTTCGGATTAAGTTACACTATTTAAGATTCATGGAACGCAAGAAAAACCTGTATTGTATTTGTGTGAATATGTTAATGTCAATATTGGAAAAAATGCTATGGACATTTGATAGTCCTAACATTCTTCAAGAAAACAGGCTAGACAGCTTCCACCGCACGTAGCTTTGTGCTTTGTTCCCAATTTTTAATATTGCTTATGCATAATTGAAGCATAGGATTGGCCATGGTCATTTCAAGGTTTCGCCTTGATCCCAGCAGTAGTATTTTTGTAGGAATCATTTTACGCAGAGATGACATTGAAATTCGTTTTTTGCTCTGTTATTAATTCTAATGTTTGCGTCAACCCGGCAGAACCCGTTTATGCTCGTTTTTTTATTAAACGATTGGTCCAGCCCAACTCCGCTACGTTATTATATATAGCTTGTCGAGTTTCGATCACTGTAGATTGGTATCCCTCATGGCAAGAAAAATATGACGATAACATGAGCATGCATAATTATAATAAAAATAACTATAGAAATATCTAATGCGAAATAGGTGAGGGTGAAGGTGACGGACGCTAAGAATCACAAGATCAATGAAGTGTCGACTCAGTGTAGGTGCCGAAGGCGTCGACACAATAAAATAGTTCATTCCCCCATGAATTACTATATTGTGATATACGCACTGGTTTGATGTTAGATGTGGGCGTATTGTACTTTAATTAGCTTGTTCGTGCGTAGAATGCGTAAGGTCAATGGTGTGGGATGCGTAAGACATGATTTTGTACGTGAGAATCTATAATATGGAGCTTTAAATCAAGTTGAAAAAGTTTTTGCTAGAGTTGATCTTCAAAGTAAATCACGGAATTCTCATTATTCCAACGTAGAGAATCCTTGACCATCAATAGGTTAAATAATTAGATATGTGCCCAAATTAAATATACTGACTTTGATTGAGTTAAATTTAAGCTCACTGTAGGGCCTGCTTTTAGTACAAAAACTCTTTATTAAACATTATTATCCAATATTTGTAATTAATTAGATCGAATAGAGTTAAGAAATTAAGGCTTGTAAATATGTACGTCGCCAGAGTTCAAAACGTTTTCCTTTTCGAATAATTATTATGTAAAAGATAAACTACAAATTGTTTTGATAAAACGGTTCAAAAATTATTATCAAAATATTACAGCAAAGCACCCAGTCATTAAACTTTAAGCGCTCCCCTATTAATACATGAGTCACGTCTTATGTACACTGTTTAATTTACTAAATGCTTCTATTAATAAGTTATAAAATAATTCGACCAATTTACG
>JAANSQ010003067.1:0-10712 GCA_036850885.1 Lepidocyrtinus dapeste
GGTGAAGGAATGTTCGGTGTAGTCGTCTCGTTTTCAATGGTCTCAAGTTCAGCGGACTCTGGTGCCGATCCTGGAGCGGCTATGGTAGAGCTGGAAACAATATCTTGCTGGACTTCAGATTCCGGAACTGGATTTATGGTAGGAAGTAAAGCTGGAGGGAGGATTCCACCACTCTGGAATGGATTTTTTGGAAGTTGGTACTGTGACGCGATATCAGAAATGCTTGTAGGCGCATGAGGAGAGTTTGGATCGTTGGGGTTTTGTTCTGAAGGATACTGAGATGTTATGGCAGCACTAATTGTGGGTGGGCGAGGAGCATTAGGGTCTACTGGACGAACATGGGCGGCATTTGGTGGATACAAGGAAGATACTCCAGCAGAAGACAATTTAGAATTAGACGCTTGGAATTGATATGAATATTCTGGAGTTGGAGTAGTTGTTTCTATTGCTTCGTTGAGGAATAAATTTGATGGAGGTTTGGTGGGAAACAGCGGAGAAGGTGTGAGTCTCGGTGCAACGATGAGTACATCCTTGACAGCTTCGTAAGGAGCCTTATTCCTGAATCCGTTGAAATGGTCCTCCGAATTAGTTTGGGGTCCTACCTTTTCCAGATATGTATCCCCTTCGTGGAGCGATGTCAGGGCCGGAATATACTCGCCCATTTGCAATGTGAGGAGGGAGGAGGTTGGTGACTTGACAAATTGTGGGCCATTGCCCGCAGATTCTTTCATGGCTTGGGTCTGCTGAAGCTGGAGTTGAGCAAACGTACCTGTGTTTTGAGTTGTGCCAGAGTTTACTCCAGGCTTCTGGTTTGTCAAGGATTCCTTGTCTCCCAATCCGAGGATGGAGGAGTCTTCTAACTCTTCTTGGACTGATGCTGGAGGGGCGGTATTCTCCTCTTCGTTTGTTGTACTTGAAGATAAGGATGACGATTGTTCTGTCAATTTGCTCAGCGAGGCGTTTATAGCCAAATTGGTTAGATCAAGTCCAATTCCTCCAGAGGATGCTGATGGTTTGTACACTGAAAGAGTGGGGCGATTTGGAATGTTAATTACTGGAGGGTTTTGATTCTCAGGGTAGAACTGCTTAAATATCTCGGAAGAAGGTTTGTCCGTGGGTACAGCTTGATTCTGTGTTTGACCTCTTATGGATGAAATTGACTGGGAAATGGACTGTAAAAGTTCGTTGCTAAAAGCATCAGGATGAGCCAATTGGAATTCCGTTAGCGTACCGTTCCCTGGAGCTTTGTTCCTATAACTTTTGTATATTTGCCACAAGGAAGTACCCATTTGAACTCCCTCCCCTGATTCGGGACTCTGTGGACCAGACGGGTTTTTGAATGGGTTTCCTCCAGGAATGGGTTCATAATTTGGTCTTAATCCAAGGCCAAGATCGTTTCCTCCGTAGTTAGGCCTAAGTGGTCGTAATGTTGGCTGCAACGGTTGTTTTACTTCTTCGTCTGGATAGTCATCAATGTCTGTACCAGGATATTGCTCGTAGCTTGGAGTTTGCGGTCGAGAAACACTCCCTCCCCCTCCGCCAGGGCGGTTTGGAATGGGTTGGACGTGAACTTGACTAGGATGTCTAGAAGCACTGGGGGAGGAGGCACCTGCAATCGCCTGGAAGAATTGCTGGCCTTGTCTTACCAGAAAGCTGGGCAAATTAGGAGTATCGGTTCCTGGAAATAGAACAAATCATTAAAAAATCCATCACACTTAATTAATTTTAACTTTACTACCATTTAATCCCTGATTCACTTGGGAAGTGAATTGGGTCAAGCCTTGGACGAGTTGAGGCACCAGAGATGGTAGAGCCTGTAAAGCAGATAATGCTCCGTCTGCTCCTCCGTTTTGAATGCCGGCTATTACTCCAGCGATCCCTTCATCGTCCCCATCACCATCATCACCATCGTCCTGTCTCCCTTTCCTTACTCCATCCTTTTTAACCCTTTTGAGAAACTACAGAGACCAATTAAATTGATTTACATATGTCTCAAATCCCCCCAAAATATTTATTGATAGATTTTTACCTTGACCAAACTCTCTTTAAGATTTTTTAAGCAGACAGCTTCCGGCTGGGGTATTGAGATCTTGTTCTTATGCTCCGCATCTACCGGAAGAACACGGATGGCTGGAAGTTGGTCATCACCCTCCAATCCGCTAACCATACCCTGGAAATCATTCAAATATAATTGTATTTCGAAACTTTAAAAATTAATAAGGAATCTTGATTTGATTTATTTTCTTTACCTTATCCAAGAGAAAACCTAGTGTCACTATTATTGCAAGTGAGCTCCATTTTAGAGGGAGTATTGTGATTACAGTCATCTTGACGCTGCGCGACAATATGCTTCTCTCATTCTGTTCGAAAAGTTATTACTCATCACCTGTGGATTAGTATTGTAATCACAATCAAAATGGCTATAAGTTTCTGTTTTACTATGCATTATTCTTGTGACCAACTTATTTTAGAACTAGGACACTTTTGATTATTTTAATGAACTAATTAGACGTCTTGTCCAGCGAAAGCAAGCCAAGCTAGTGTCATTTTATCAAGCTATAAATAATTCATAAAATATTGTACTGTCTAGTTGCATTTGGGGTTAAATCTGATCATGCACAAGAGAAATAAATTCTTTCAGTTCCCATTCTCATGTCATTCATTGTCCCTCCCTCCGATGGAGTATCTGTAGTCTGGATATTCTGGAACAGAGTTCACTGGGGCAGTTTGAAACATTTCATGTGGAGCAAGGACAAACACTAAATATTCATATAAAGATGAAGTACATGTTTAGATAAAACAAAGAAAACATGACAAAATATAATATTTTATTTCTACTCTACTCTACTAAACGTTAAAATATATCAATTAATTACTGATTAAGTTGTCACACTCCAATTAATTCAAAGACAAAAATTCACGGTCACGCCAGTTCGCTGCGCTGGCGCTAAAGCTTTTGGTTCACCTCATCATGCATTCACTGCCATGGTGTCATTGAAATTCTCATTCTCTATCAAACAATATGTTTAACTTATTTCAATCGCGGCATACTTAAAAATAGGCTATTCCACCTACACCAAAACAAAAAAGATAAATGCAGAACAACTGGTAGAACGGTAGAAGCAAATTAATCAATGATTTAAAGATGATAATTATAACATCAACATTTAGGGAACAGTACATTCAAGAAATTTTTAAAGTCTTCAAGTTGTAGCTATTTAGCTTGTTACATTGTAAGGAGTTGTGCTAAATCTGTGTTTGTTAACTGCAACACATAATATCTGCAATACACAATTGAATTTACCTAATTCAAGTGAAAAGTATTACCATAACTAGTTTTGCTCACATTCAATCAATTCAACTGCTTTAAATTCAGTTTAATTAGTATCATCTAACTTAATTCACCATACTATTAAGCGATTTCCTCTAGTCTCAACACAACTAACAAAACTTATTGTCAAGATATTTTCCTCCGTATCAGCATCCATCTCAAACACTTCTACCATCTGGGTATCATCGACATCCAAGATTTCCAAACGTCTTTTCGTAACTGTTCATTCACTATGTGAAGTTAAGGCTTTTTTTGTGGTTAAACCATGTGTATGCGGCCAGTTTTACTAATGACTTTAATTAAATTTGAATTTGACCATTTGAAATATGTAATGACATCATCACAGTTTGGTGAAGGCGGTTGAGCCATACAAAATATATCCAATACAGTCCATTCTTCATTTTAAGTAAAACACAAACATTTATTAATTAATACACCTTAAAATGGATGACGGAATGCAAGGTAAGGAAAAGTTTTATGCAGGATCCTATTATTCCAAATATTTCAATACTCGAGAATCTATTTAATCATTTAATGTTTGTTTGAATAGACATCTGTCGGGTTTGCCGTTCTGAAGGCTCCCATGATAGACCACTATTTTATCCATGCGTGTGCACTGGAAGTATCAAATATATTCATCAAGACTGTCTCGTACAATGGCTGCGCTACTCCAGAAAAGAATACTGCGAGTTGTGTAATCATCGGTTTTCCTTTACACCTAGTAAGTAAATAATGATATAAAATATCCTGAATTTTTATCCTGAATAAAAAGGAAGAAGTTGAGTGCAAATGTGCAATTTTAATTGTATTGCAGTTTATGCTCCGGATATGCCAAAAAGATTGCCCATAAAAGATATAATCAGTGGACTATTGACTAGCGTTGCAACAGCAGTTCGATTTTGGATTCATTATACTTTAGTTGCATTCGCTTGGCTTGGAGTAGTCCCATTATCTGCGTGTAGGATTCATCGAAGTCTATTTACCGGCTCAGTTAACTCTATTCTAGCTCTTCCCCTTGATCTCCTATCTACGTTAGTCAAACTTAATTTACTCTGGCGTCTGTAAATGAGAGAGAGAGAGAGATTGCGCAATATAATGTGAATTCTTTAAATTATTCTATAGGGAAAATCTGCTGTCCGATATATTTCATGGGTGTATTGTGGTAATGTGCACTCTCTGCGTTTTCATCAGTTTAGTCTGGCTTAGAGAACATATTATGCATGGAGGGGCTCCGGAGTGGTTAGAAGCTGCACAAGAAGTAAACAAAAACTAATTACAACTTAAATAAATCAATATATTCCCCGTGCCTGTGAATTTGATCATTCATGATTCTCCACTTCAGGATAATCCAAACGATGTCGGTATTGCTGACGGCGTTGAAGATTTGGGAGACCTGGATAATTTAAATGGTGACGTGGATGGCGAGGATCTACAACTGGACGTACAAGCTGGCGCCAACCAGAACGATAATAATAACAACAACAACGTTCAGAACCTCCGAGTAGCAGGGAATGACGAAATCAACTGGAATCCAATCGAATGGGACAGAGCCGCGGAGGAGTTAACTTGGGAACGGTTACTTGGCCTGGATGGCTCACTCGTGTTTCTCGAACATGTCTTCTGGGTCGTGTCACTAAATACTCTATTCATTCTTGTTTTCGGTAAGTAATTATTAATTAGACACTATATGAAGTTTATTAAATGTATGCGTGATAAAATATTCTTGTGGATTCCAGAATTTTCTCCTTACCATATCGGGCATTTCACGTTGGCCGGTCTTCAGCTCCAAGAAATGACAAAAGTACAGCATTTTGAAGGTCTTCTGGTCACTTTATGCGGTTACTGCGTAGTGGGAATTTGTTTGGTCTTGCTTCATGCAATTGCATCTATTATGAGATTGAAAAGGTTTTTTAATATTTAACTTGTAACTTTAGCTTGTACAAAAGCAATTTTCAAAAGCACTCAAGTTTGTTTTGGTTTCGGATCTTTCTATTTTCTTTTCTGATTTTTTTTCAGATCGAAGAAAGTTTTGGGGCTGTGCTACGTAGTAGTGAAAGTGTGTCTCCTCTCTGTCGTAGAAATTGGGATATTTCCTTTGGTTTGTGGCTGGTGGTTGGATGTATGCTCACTTTCATTATTCGATGCGACACTAAAAGATCGTGAAGCCACGTTCAACAAGGCTCCCGGAACGAGTATGTTCTTGCACTGGCTGTTCGGGATGATTTACGTATTTTACTTTGCCTCATTCATCCTTCTCTTGAGGGAAGTTTTGAGACCTGGAGTACTTTGGTTTCTCCGAAACTTGAATGATCCAGAGTTCAATCCAATTCAAGAGATGATCCATTTGCCCATCCTACGCCATATACGTAGATTCCTCTTCTCGATGATTATCTTTGGAACGACAGTGTTGCTTATGGTCTGGTTGCCCATAAGGATTATTAAGAAGACGCTGCCCACTTTTTTACCCTATAATTTTGTATTCACGACGTGAGTCATGGATCTATCTAAGTACTTATCAGGTCACTTCCGGTTTATATTGGGATGGTTTTATACTTAATTTTTGTTGTTTTGTTTGTATAGGGAACAAGCTCATGAGCTAAGTTTGGAGCTGGTGGTGCTTCAAGTAATGATGCCGGCTCTGTTGGAACAAGGACATACTCGTGAATGGTTAAAAACGATCGTCAAATTCTGGTGCATTGTTATGGCGTGGATATTAAACCTGAGGTCGTACTTATTAGGCGACGTCCTTCTGGAGAATGTCGTATGTAAAAAATACAAAATACTACACTTCATCGAATAATATAATCCAATTAATCAAAACAGAACGAATTGTCAATTAGTGTTTGTTAATTTACAGCACAATGGAGACGTGGTCAATGAAAATCAAGAGCGATTCCGCAGGGAACAAGCGGAATTGAATCCCAACCCAGTCCAACAAAACCGGAATCTTATACCGAATGGACATCATAACCCGGATGAAGAAGACGAAGAACTAGACCAGGATCATATAGATCCACGACGAGCAGTGAATGAGAATGAGGCCAATCTAGTCCAAGAAGAAGGTGATGCACAAGAGGATGGAAATCATGAGGTGATGGCTGTAGGGGTCCAAGTCCAGGCACAGGTCCCGTTGGGAGGCGCTGGAGCGGATGTGGGGGCTGCTGGCGGCTTCGGACCTTTCGTGATCGGCGGAGGATTAGGTGCTGCTCATCAGGCATTACTTTTAAGAGATGGACCCACCGGATTTCTTCCTTACCATCGACCCAGATTTTTCCACATAAAGGCATAACTAGATAGCTATTACTATTACTAATGGCTTCATCTCTGACCTACTGAAGGTTTTTTGAAAGATATTTGAGCTAACATGAATTTTATGTTGTTTTAGATTGGTCTACTGTTGTTATCCATGTGTTTAACGTTGACAGTGGTTAGTATTTTTATTCTAACTGTACCAGGTAAGTATCAAGGTCCTCTACGAAGGCTGAATTTTAATTTTTAAGTCATATAAAAATATGAAATTAATCATAATGTTTATTTTGAAGTTTGGGTAGGGCGGTTTGTCATGAGATACTGGCTTTCCAATCCGGACGAACCTATCCACGAACTGTACACAACAGCAAGCGGTCTGTACGTGACATGGTTGTCAGTCCGCCTATTTATCTTGTTCTGTACGTGGGTTCCTCGAGGTTGGGCTGCCGTGTATGATATGATCCGCAGATGGAGTGTTACGGTACTAAAATGCACAATATTTACAAGTCCCACTAATTCCTATAATTTCCTTTTGGTTTTTGTTTTGAAATACTCTATTCTATTTTGATTCTACGCTGTAGATGTTATCAAGTTCAATGTATCTGAGGACAATGGGTTTATCCTTTATCCAGGTGATCAAAACGGCCGTAGCTATAGCCCTTCTTATAGGCTTTATTCCATACATGTGCGGGTTACTGTTTGAATTATTATTGATTTCGCCACTTCGAGTCCCACTCACTCAAAGTCCCATTTACTTGGCAAGCGAGAATTGGGTGATGGGGACGCTCTACGTGAAGATTGCATGTGCTGCGGCCATGATGACTCCCCAGAATTTTTGGTTGAGGAGGACACTCGAGAGGGTAAAATAAAACAAATTAAAATCAAACAAATCAAAGAATTCCATTTTCACCTCCNATCAAAGAATTCCATTTTCACCTCCAACGATATCATGAGCAATGGTTTGGCAAATAATTTTGCAGATTTACAATGACGGATTCCGAAACATTAACTTGAATTTCATCATTACGGAATTAGCTGCCCCTTGCATTGTGCTCCTGGGAATAGCTTTAGCTGTACCTTATGTGATAAGTCAAAGTCTTGTACCTTTGTTTGGTAAGAAAAGTTGATAATCATAACATTCATATCTTGGAATTTTTACTTCACTTGAGCTTGGTTAAACTTTCTATTTTGTTTAATAGTGACTAACATGGATGCGTTGAACCTAGTTCATCGAAGAATTTATCCATTCTTCCTGGCCATAGGGATGATTTTTGGGATTATCTCATTCCAAATCCGGCAGTTTAGGAAGTTGTACGAACACATCAAGAATGACAAGTATGTTTCAATAAATCAAAGTTGTCTACTTTGAAAGGGCCACCAGCTCAAAATTCAGAGTTACATGAATATGTTTTCTTTTTTCAGGTATCTTGTCGGTCGGAGACTAGTAAACTACGAGAGACCACCCCCAATACCCCCAGTCGCCGCTATGTAAATAAAGAAACCTTAGTTGCGAATCTCTTTTATTTTTCCCCCGCATAATATTAAATAATAAATATTATAACAAATTCAAATCAATTTACTTTCACTTACATTGCGATTGTAAGATGCGATGATGCGTTTTTTTCTGTTAACTAGAATTAAATAATAGTCAAACCATACCAGAAGCGTAGACGTTTCAGAAGAGATCTTCACAAAGGACAATAATTTTTGTGAAGAGATTTAACACTTTAGATAGTTTGAATATTTTTTTCGAAATCAAATTATAAACTTGAGATTTGCTTTATTTTGCACATAGTTCAAAACCTATTTAACGAATTTACTTGGGAGAGCTCACAGGAACTTGTTTTTGGAGTTACATAACTTGCTTGCTTAGTTTAGTGTCCTGGAGTGTGGGTGGTTAAGGAGTTGAGTTCTGAGTGAAGTCAAAGTTTTGGGATCGGTACAAGTGGCAGCTGCACACATTCACGGAGCATTAACATTTGATTTTAATTTAGAGTATAAGAGTTTATTGAGGTTTTACGATTCCGAGAAGAGATTTAAGATAGGTGTTATTAATGCTAGATAAATTGTAGCTTAACTCTTACTCTAGAATACCAAATTATCAATCAATTTATCAATGCAAATGACAAAGTATGCTATAGATGATTTGCAGAATACGATAGTCTAAACTTTAAAAATTAATGAGACTTTACATTATTAAAACCAGACAGACCAGAAAACACACGATCTTAATGAGAAATATGTGACCCTGTAACCCTATACCTAGCCGATTATGTCTAGTTTTGTAATTAACGTTTGTATGGACTAATGTTAAGAAAACGGTCACATAAATGTCGTTTGGTGTTAAAAATATTGTAGCTTTATAAGACCACGGAAAAGTCGAAAAGAAAAGTATATATATCCAGTGGTGAGTACAGAAAGATTAAGGTTAGTTGAATTGAAGTCACAGATCATACAGATGTATTTGAGGGTAAGTGAGGTCATTAGGAGAATTCTTTTCGAAATTTTGATTCTTACATAATTATGATCATGTGCATAAAATGGGCTATTTAAATTATTAAATTTAATCGTACTGTAAGAGCAGGTTTAATAAATGTACTACGACAAGAGTTGCAGTAATCGTCGTAGGATTAGGTTTTGATTACAATAACGCTGAGGATCAAGAGGATGATCGCTTCGTAATTATTATGTGATAAGGACTATTTAAGGTCTCGCTGGTCAATGTCAATGTCTTAAATTGATGAATGTCTTCGCCCGCTACGCTACCGTAATGTATACTGTACTAACTGTACTGCTATTTTGTTTCGCGTGTAGACTACTACTTACAATGGTCAAAGAAAGAGAAAAAGTATTAAAGAATATTTGATCGATCGATGATGCACTGATTAAAAATCACTGATTGTCTTTTGTCTTCTTATTTATTTTTGCGTAAACATTTTTAACGCTAAAAGCATTTAAACCCATTTGCATTCATTTTAATAGTGTCAGTGTGCCCCAAAAGGTGCGTGGGAACGATTATTATAGCTTACAACAACGTTGAGCTTATTGAGACGAGATAATTTTGTCTGGTCTGGTCTGGGAGATATTTCGAAAAGTTTTGTTTTGTTGGGAAGAAATGACGAAAATTGGCTGAAGTCTCTTTAAAAGTACTCATCATGAATCCCTTGACGTAAGTTCAACAGTTACTACAGTTAGTTATGCATAGTTCATATTCATATCATCGGTGGTTTATTTATTGGAAAAGTTTTAAGTGCTATTTCTATTTAAAGGAATGTTCGAAATGTGACAAAATTAAGTGAGAGGGAACTGAAACATGGGGACGGGAAGACGTCATGGCATAACCAATACCGGGACTCTGCTTGGATATTTATTGGGGGTATACCGTATGACCTCAGTGAGGGAGACGTTATTGCAGTTTTTTCACAGTATGGGGAGCCAGTTAATATCAATTTGATTCGAGACAAAAGCACCGGGAAGTCTAAAGGATTTGCTTTTCTTTGTTACGAGAATCAAAAATCTACTGTTCTGGCGGTGGATAACTTTAATGGAATTAAGGTATAAGGTCAAGGTTCTAAGATCTTTTAAAATTAATAGTGTTTTTATTATTAAAATATTAATTGTATATATTCCTTTATAGCTTCTCGGAAGGACGATAAGAGTAGACCACGTAGAAAACTACAAAGTTCCGAAAGACAATGACAAGGTGGATGACCTCACTCGCGAGATTTGGCAGGAAGGTTGCGCACCCACCTCCAAATTTGGCGCTTTGCCCCCTCCCCCAACTCTAGGTAAAGGTAGTAAAAAGAAAACAGAATCTGATGATGAGGCGCGTACTCCTCCCAGACCTCCCCCAGTGAAAAGGCCTCCACTTCCTTCGTCTTCTCCCGTCTCATCTTCTAGACATAAGGATAGAAAACGCGAAGAAATGACTGAAAAGAGGCCATGCTCACATAGCGAGAGTAATAGAGATAAGGACTATAGTAAAAGATCAAAGAAGTCGAAAAAGACAGAGAAGAAGAAAAAGAAAAAAAAGAAGCACCATAAAAAACGATCCAGGAAGGAGAGTAGTAGCAGTAGCAGTAGTGAATCAGACTCAGATTAGGCAATGATTTTTTTTAACTAAGACGATTGT
>JAANSQ010003068.1:0-10710 GCA_036850885.1 Lepidocyrtinus dapeste
ATAAAAAATGGGAGTGGATTTATTTTATTTGTAAAAAGTATAAAGCTTTGTTAAGTGGGTGTACCTTTGTGTAGTGGATAGGGGGACTTTTTATTTTTGGAGTGAGTGAACGAGTGAAGATGATAATGTTATGATCTAGACTCGCGATCTGGCCTAAAGCTAGGCTCTTGATAGTTTGGATTCACTCTTTGTACACTTGATGCGTTATTTTATGAAGTACTTGGACAAAAAAGGGTTAAATTAGTAAATATTTTCGTGGGACATGGAAAACTGAACGTAATCAACCAGTTCGATGCAATGAACAAATCATTTAAACTATGAAAGTAAGTTGTCTCGAATATGAACGTTGAATAAATTTCAATATTATAGGATGTACATAGACTGTAATTTAAATTTAAAATAAATTGAAAATCTGGGTTTTCAAAACCTTTTCTAATTGCTTGCGAGTTTTCATAACAGACAGATTGAAATAGGTGAATATAATTTCTACATGTTTTTCAAGCTTTGATTTTGAGGCAAGCTTAGATAGACCAAACTTTCCCTGTTTGCTGGGTGGTGATGCGGTGGCGATGAAATTAGGAAGCTGCGCCCTCCAGTTTTATTCCATTCAAGTTGGTTACGCGCTCTTCCCTATAGATTGGTACGGGAGATGGCTTTCATGATTCTAGGGAGTGTAACCGTCATTTTACAATTGAGGTATATGTTTGTTTATGAAATTAATTTATTTAAATAAAAAGAAGGGAAATTATAATCTAATGTTCAGAAATATTTTAAGCCCAGTCTGAAGAATCAATTGTTCATAAACCAGATCTTTATCTGTTGGCAATGGAAACTTGAATTCTCATTATGCCCCAAGAACAAAAAAAACTTCTTTCTTTTTGGTTCCAAAACTAAGTACGTTGCAAACGATAAAAAACCAAGACGGTTCCACCCTCTTTAGGTAGGTTTAAGAAATTTTTTCAATGTTTCCAGTTTTCTTTCACTTTTTCCAGAAAGAATTTTCATGTACACGAAGGAGGGAAAAAATTCACGTGGCTGTAGAACACCTTGTGACCTGAATCATGATTCAGAAAGGTTGACGATGTAAGTACACGTGCGCAAGTAATGTAAATATGACACTTAAATTATTAATTTATTGAAGCACATTCATTTCTATCGTAGATTAATTTGTACATGAAAATTTACAGACTATGTGCGTAGTTTCGCAAACAATTTGGAGAGTCTATTAATTTGATTAGCGGATGATTATCTATATCGATTGATGGAAATGAATAGCAATTTACAAACGAATTTCCAATTCTCATAAACATTCACACATTTCTTCCTCTGTAACTAGATGAGTATCGGAACATAGCTGAGTAGTTCAGGGGTCCGGTAACCATGCAATATGTATGTTTCACTGGAAATTTGGAGTTAGTTTCCGGACGAACGCTTCTTAGAAATATTTTTAAATACATTTGCATTCCCACGAAAAAGATCTTTAAATTCTCTAGTGTAAATATCTTCATTCTACTTAAAGTATCTGCTTTGAATTAATTTGAATAAATCTGGAACTGAACTAATTTTAAGCATATTTTACGTAGCACAATAAAATAGCAAGCTTGCAAAAAGTTTGCAAGAGTATAAATATCCGAATTAATACGGACGCCAAACACCAAGATCCTGCCCGGCTGCTACAGCTGCAGCATTATTTCGCGCACTGAGGTCACTCGACCCAATCGCTCGTACACGATGACCCCCGAGGTCTGCTCCCGCATTGGAATGTAGCTGCATTTGTTGCTGATGGTGAGAATGTTGATGTTGTTGTTGTTGAGGATGACCTTGTTGGTGATGGGACTGTTGGTTTGGATGTTGTTGCTGTTGGTTATGCTGTTGGCTCCCGTTATTCCCCATTCTATGTCCAGAGGTTCCCATGGCGAGTTGATTGCCTCCCGTAGTTCCTCCACCTCCTCCCATGGAGGGATCGAATTCATTTAGATATAATTGAGAGTAGAAAAAAGAAGCCGCTGCAGCGGCTGGAAATGTCCCTAAATATGACATAGATCCTCCCGAAGAATGTGTGGCGTTATTTATGGTATTCCCAACCGCACCATTATTCCCCACTCCGAGACCGCCTCCGTTGTTTTGATTGTGATGGCCTGTGGCCGCCGTACCCATTTGATTCTGATGATGTCCTACGCCCACTACACCACCTAAATGACCTTGCATTCCTCCAGTGGGCGAAGCATTTTGAGAGATTTGAAGAGGATATTGATCCTCTCTTATAAACTCTGCTGCTGCGGAATATGCCGCAGCGGCCAGAGTTGAAGACGCCGATGTAGACGTGGAAGAATGCCTTTGGGGATGATTTGAATGATGATGATGATGGTGATTACTCGTTATGCCACCTCCGGATGTTGCGGAGCTTGTTCCACCACCAGTCTGCGAAGATGATGCATTGCCTGCGCTACCACTATTACCTCCACTTGTTCCACCGGCTGCGCTAAGTAATCGATCGGTTGCCGCTCCTAAAGTTATTTATAATCAAATTGAGTACATTTTATGCCTGTACTGATTGTTTTTTTCTCATGAATTAAATCACTAAACTTTATTTTGTCACGATGGAAATATGTAATGTATGCTTTCTGTTGATAAATTAAATAAATTTCCATAACTCACCTAAAGGATCAGCATCTGACGAAGGACTCACTTGGCTTTCCGCTGTAAGCACTGAAAAATTGCCAATCCTCTTTTACTCCTCCAATATCCTCTCACCAATAACCAAATCTACATCTAATTTGACAATCTCAAATGAGCTATTAATCAACTTACAAGTAGTACCATTACCTGATGAATTGGACGCTGGTGTTGAAGCGTTATACTCTGTCCCAGTGATAGCATTCATATTACCCAAATCCGGTAAGGACAATCCACTCGTCGATGCAAACGAGCCTGTCGCACCCTAGACAAAAAATGAAGAAATTAGTATTTTAACAATTTTCCTCCGGATAAACTACACAAGCAAGTTTTATGAAACATAAAGTTTTACATCCGGACAGGATAAAATATCCTTATGAAAAATTTTATCCAGGATATGAATTACATCAGAGCGTAAGCTTTTTCATACTTTTAACTTTCATATTGCCATAAACCATATATTTGCGAACGCCAGAATTCTCCACATTCCTACTTTCCTTGTACACTCTCGGTAGAAAAACCCCGAAGGAGACCTTTTAATGGAAAATCCTGAGTAAATGAGGTTGCGGTTTCTCTATATTTTATATTGTACTCTTAGGAAAATATAGCCCAACTTGGAATTTATATTTGCATGAATAAGTAGAATAAAAAACTTTGTTTTCTCTACTTTAGCTGGAGCATATGAATACATGGTATTTGTACTTTCCTCCAACTTTTCCTCTCTCTTCCGCCTAGAATAGCTGATGCTACTGTGAATTATAATGAACGCGAGTTTGGTCAGGGAAATGCCATGTCAGCTCCTTTCTACACTGCCTACTTGCATTTTCTACATTTTCAACGCAAAATTTTCCACCCAAGTCTACTTCTCATCAATTCAATTTGCCAAAGCAGAACAGAGTTCCTCCTTAGGACTATGAAGCACCATGACTAAAACTTAGGACTCATCATCACTTCATCCATATTTAATTCAATGTTGTTTCACACCACTCAATCTAAACTATCAGTTTTCTAAGAATATATGAGAACAAGTAAAATGCAAAATAAAATACAATATTTAATTCAAAGGCAGATTCATCATCACAATTATCAGCTAGAAATGATGTCAAGGATAAAAATATCTAATCGCTGTATTTTTTTAGAAGGATTTACGCAGGGATACAAAGGCAGATTGTTTTGAAAATTGTTAGGAAAGATATACATAGATTCAAAATTTGAATCTCGCGCGTGCAGTTTTGACTTGTTTGTGTTTGTATGGTATGTTGAATGTATGCTTATATGCATTCGAAATATATGTAAATCAAAACGAGAGACCATGCAATGTCAAGACGAGCCGATAATTTTCGTAATGATGTGTTTATGTCCTTCTCTAGAGTACTTTTTGCATTCGAAATACTAAAAGCTGTGCGAAATGAACATGTAAAATCCTCTGGTATTCTTATGCCATAAACTAGTTTAAGATCTTGTTCAAAGTGGCAAATGCGACAAACTAAGCTGTTTTCTCCCATATATTAAGTAAATTCCAGAGGAAAAAGCTTTTTCTGCCTTTTAATCTCTCTCAGAGTATTTATTCCATGAGCAGATTTACAATGGAATAAATTACGAAATGCACTTTTCCTCGTGTGTACTTAAGATTAGGCTGAATTACTGTATTCAAAATATGAAATCTTCTAGTGAGATTAGGATCCCAAGACTGTAACTGAGAGTAGACCGGATCTAGTTGTTTGGGATTGTTTATTCTTTCTCCCTCTGGTATGGTCTCTTATTTCCAAAGGAAGAAAATAGGGGATGAAGAAGCTGAAGCAGAAGAGAAAAAGGGTGCCGGAAGCGGAGACAAAAAATGCCGCAGAACAGATCCACAGCTAGAACCATTTCATCCCTAACCTCCTTTTTAGAAAATTCTAATACTGCTTCTTCAGTTCATCTCATCCTTTCTTTTTCACGCCGTGTTTCCTTCCAGACAAAATAGACAAAGGCGGTAGGAAATCAGTCCATTCGTTGAAATTATCTTATTAAAACCGGTTTTTACATAGGATCGGTCACACTTTCTAATTCATCCCTGCCAGAATTAGTATTCCACTCCGGTGGAGCTACAGTTAGTCAAGATAAGAAATGAGTTGAATTGTCTCTTAAAATAACCCATAAGCCTCAGGGATTCGGATTTTCTACCTCTAGAACAATATGAATAGAATTTTCTCAAGATATTTACTCATTGAAAAGCCCATCATCATCTTTCTTCCCCGCCCATCCATTTTTCTCTCTTGTCCATACAAAAGGGCATAAACTTGATGTCGGAATTATTCAGAAAGTGAAAATAAAATTATTTCTCCTGCGCTTCCCTTCCCAACTTCTTATACTTCCTGAATCCAAACTGGTTTCATTCCTCTGGGCATAAAACAACTTCCACAAGAAGAATGTGAAATGAAATGGATGAGTTGAGAGTGAAGAGTAAATATAAATACCGAAGAAGCACAACTACTCCAAAATCCGAAACTGAAGGTTAAAAAGGTTGATGGACACTTTATAAAATTTTCACCCCTTTTCCGACACTCTTACAATTTAAGATTTAGGAGAGAAAGCACACGCTTCTTTCATGGACTCTGGATTCAAATCAAATTTTAAAAGCTCTTGCAATTTTGCTTGGAGATGTATCAATATGTTAATTTTACTTGTTTTCTAATTTATTTTATTGCTAAAATTCTACTCTAGCACGTTCAAAAACTGCAGATGTCAGGATTTTCGACAGGTTTTTTTTACAATAAAATAACCTTAATCTTTGCCCTCGAACAAAAGCGAAATTCAACTTTTCATACTTTTCCTGTTAACTCTGTTCCTGTTCCTGAGGAAGTAATGCCTGCTAATTATTTTATGAAGGAATCTACAAATACATAAAACTAGTCTCTGGAGAGATCCAGTACAAATTCAATTATTTCACTCCCTCTTCATTACCAAGACAATGTGAAACCTACTTACAAAGCTCATATCTAGCTTTCACTGCCTACACATGAGTTTATCGCGATCATACATGTATAGTTTTTTACTGGGAGTCATAAGCCTCCACTTAAAATATAGACGACATCTGCGCTCTCAATTACATTTCACTTTCACCAACCGTCTCCGTATGTGTATGTTTTAATTGCAGCCACTCGCTCATGTTCCAGTACTTTACGGCGAAGACTTCTCCTATTAATTTTAAGTAACGTATTCATTCAAGTAAGCGGGAGTGTACTTACTGATGCAAAAAATATCCAGGATTTAATTATTACTGTACTCATATGCGTTCAGCTTCACAATTGGAATGATATTGTATAATACTTCCTGTGAAAATATTTCGAATAGACTTAGCTTCTGTTGAAATGTCATTGTCATTTATTACGTACGAACACAGCTAATGAATCGCATTTCGCATTACTGAAATAGGTACGGTATTAAAAGGCTTTACGCGATGTGAATCATGTACATTTGATTCAACTCTGTTTGGATTGAATTCAAGCGAAAATGGGGAAGCTGGAATGACTTGCTGACAAGAGAGACAACCTGGAACACTATCGTTGGATACAATGCAAAAGGGGAAAATGGAAAGAGTGATAATATTCTACAAGAGGACTCACACTCCAAAAACTCTGCTGATTTGTGCGTCTCATTTTATTGGTGAAATGTGAATGTGGTTCAGGTTCGTGTGTGTGGTGTAAAATGAGTAGGAATTTTATAGGGAAAACTACCAACTCAAAATTGGAGATTGAACTTGAGAAAAGCTTATTACGAGCAAATAAATTCCATACATGTAAAATTTTAGTAGAGAGAGAAATGCGAAAGAGGTTTTGGAATTTTCGGATTGCATGCATTTTGGGCTCGTTTTCGTCGGTCGAGTAGTTCGGTTTGCTTGGTTTGGTTATAGTTATGCTACATGGTGGATGGTTCGTGGTGGTGGCTTGGCTCTGCTTGGTGCTGGTTTCCTTTCTTCCTGGCTTTTTGATACTATGTCATTATCTTCGGCAAAAAAATTACTTGGAGTTGGAGGAATTTATAATTTAAGAGAATGTATATGATCCTACAGAAATAAACAATTGTATACTTCTCAAATCTCCAGTATGCCACCGAATCTGTATAGTGGGGTAAGGTGCGACAGAGATCTAATCCGGAAGGCTCAGTAAAGGATGTGACCATGAAATAATATTTTGGAAGACCAAATATTCGTACATAAAAATAAAAAGTGAGTAAACTTCAACCAGAGAAAGAGGGTGTCGTCATGGCAAGGTGATCTAGATCACGATCACCAAAGGACGATGATGATGATGGCCATGGCCACACACGAACGGTTATGCTTTTGGTTTTACACGGGAGGTTTTTTTGGTCGACCTTAGTCAGTTCAGTCAGAGTGAAAGGGAGAAAGAGAGAGAGAGAGAAAGGTAGTTTTATTTTTTGGTGGTGGTTGATAATATGCTACATGGTGAAATGGGATGATGATATGTACGATGGTGAGGACACAAAAGCCCCAAAATAATGGAATTTATATGAAATGATATACACATATAGTTATTTTTTACATTCTACTTACTTGTAAAGTGCAGTTGGGGAAGCCACTTCCCAAATACGTGGAGTACGGTGAGGACGCGTAACCCCAATGGTTTGAGGATGAGGTCAACCCGAATGTTTGGCTCATATCTGTGGCCATTTTCCACCATCCATCCGAAAGAACGCATGTATCCGAACCAGCACACACATACGTAGGAGGTAGACGCAAACCAAAAATGCCGATATAGACGACGATGAGATGTGAGTGTGTAAGAGTGATGGAGACCAACCGAAAAAATACAAAGAGAGAAAAGAGACAAAGTGAGAACACTATTGATCCATTAGGGGTAATGAGTAAAACTCGAGTTGTTTTACATGCATAAATCTAATTTGTAAATAGGAAAAGGATGTTTCTATCCTTTTCAACTGAGACTGGTGAGGAAAGTGACAAAAACAAACTGAGAAAAAATTGGTTTATCCAGCAATACTATTTGCAGCGTATGCATTTTAAAGAAGAGGAGTGGGAGTAGGGGGTACTTCATGGTCTAGTTTTTGGTTTGGCCTGTACTGATTACTGATTGCGAGCTTTTTTGTACCACCTCAAACCACCACCTCAACATCATCATCAGCCATGGTGGATTCGAGTCAAGCCACCATTTGCACCACTGTACATTACCAAGACAGCCACCGATGACACCACTACCAGCCTTAGTACTGGAATAAAATGTACTTGTATTGATGTATTCAAATCAAAGGGTAAAAAATTTTGCTTCAAGTTTCATTTCATCTCTAAGCCGTTAGAAATTCCTTTTAAACCTAGTTTTATCTCTTGTAAAAAAAATGGTGACGAGGACAGGACGAGGATATCTGACTCGATCCCCGCTATCTTTTTATACATATGCCACAGTTTTTAGTAATTTTCTGGGAATTTATTACCGAAACTGGAAACTAAAATATGTAATACATGTAAGATGGAAATTTTTAATTTGATTCTTATCTTGAAAATATACTATCTATTTTTTGTTGGTTTCACTGGCGTCGTTTTGTTGGCCAGTGAGTATAAATGTGTGCTATTATGTTTGCTTTGGATTTACATTCTCCAATTTTTATGTGGAAAAAAGGGTGGCGGTGGTGGTGGTCAGTGGTCGGGGAGGGTTTTGTGGTGTTTTTAGAAAAAAGGAAAACTACATTCATATGAATTTGATTAGGTACGTTTATATGAATTTCTTACTTNGTGGTCAGTGGTCGGGGAGGGTTTTGTGGTGTTTTTAGAAAAAAGGAAAACTACATTCATATGAATTTGATTAGGTACGTTTATATGAATTTCTTACTTTGACAGTTTGGCATACGACTTAACGTCATGGCAAAATCCGCGCTGCGGTTCAGATGGTCAAGTGCGCCCGTGTAGCCACCCAGGAAGGCTCGTTGTCCGAAACCGAAATGAAATTGTTGTTGTTGTCCTGTAAAAATGTATTAAAAATAAGATATAATCTTTAATGCTACAAATACAATTTCTAGGCTTTCCATTTGGTTGGATTTTATTACAAACGACATTTTTTAGATGGAATTTTATTCAGAAGATGGACAGAGAAAGGAAATTAATTACTTGTTTTCGACCGCGGTTCCCTTCAGCGAGCAGAGAAACAGACAAGTAAACATTTTTGAACATGTTAAAATAGCATAATTACAGAGTCGACCAAATGGGAACAGTTTCAAGCAAAATAAATTTTTTTTTATGTTGTTGTTGTCCTGTAAAAATGTTAAAAAAATAAGATATAATCTTTGATGCTACAAATGCAATTTCTAGGCTTTCCATTTTGTTGGATTTTATTACAAACGACATTTTTTAGATGGAATTTTTTTTAAAAGATGGACAGAGAAAGGAAATAAATTACTTGTTTTCGAGCGTGGTTCCCTTCAGCGAGCAGAAAAAGAGACAAGTAAACATTTTTGAACATGTTAAAATAGCATAATTACGGAGTCGACCAAATGGGGACAGTTTCAAACAAAATAAACTTTTTTTTGCTGGTTAATGTTATGTAATTAGAATAATTTAAATAAAAACCTTATAAATCGATACCTTGGTCCATCGACAGTCACTTTGATTGCCTTCGCGTACGTACAAACTTGCGGGGGTGAACTAGCCACGGTGATGGAGAGGGTGAAACTTTTACCTCGTCCGGATCTTCCGACGAAACGTAAGTCATTGAATTTTGCCACTTGGTTCTTCATAATGGCTGTTGCGTTACGTAGTTCGCCGCAGTAATTCTCATCATTCCCCGCACGCACTGTAACCAATGTCCCATCCATGATTTCACCCAGAGCTATCACCTTTAATCATCAATATTTTTTATGAGAAGTCGTAAAGATTAATATGTGATTGGCATGATTATTTGTCGCTTAAGTATTTGACAGCCTTTAAAGCTTACTTTGAACGCGACAGGTAAGGTTTTATTAGACCTCCAATGACCTGGTAGCACAGAACAGACTAGATTCGGACTTCCAGTTCTTACTAGCTCGCCTCCAGGGGAGTCAGTGAGCATTTCTGTTAATGCTCGTTCAGCCATCACCTCAATATGATTAAAGTTGAATATTACATTTGATGGAAATTTCCAAATTTTATAATATACACATACGGCAAGCTGCTTTTCATTCTGTTTGCGATGTCTATTCGTAAATGTCAGCAACATACAGGTATTTCAAAGTGTCCTGTTACATATTGTGCCTTTTTATAGTTTTAATTTTGTGATTTATTGTTTTAATTGGTCGATCGTTCGTTGAGTTAATATTGAGACCAAGGCTTACAATTTTCATTTAGTATTAATTACTAAGTTGCCGAATTTCTTCAACTATAAATTAAACCCTTTCCAACTTACCTCCATGGCAAGCTTGTGATGGATGGGACATGGAATTCTAGTCATTTGCTAGATAAATCTTAAGTACCTTTAATCGGTGGCAAAATCAAATTTCAAGGACCTGTTATTTTTAAATCCACCAAGCAACTTTACTTTATGTTTTCGGCGTCGATTCATATATTGATACTGACTAACATTCAGATAGCTGTAATGCTATTACTAAATTGTCTTTGTAATTAAATGTTTTAATCAAATTTGTTTATTGTTAATTTTTGCCAAGATTTTACTCTACCTTCATTCAGTAATAATTACAAAGTTATCGAATTTATTCAACTATATAAAATTAAACTATTTCCAACTTACCTCCGTAGCAAGCTTGTGATATGTCTCCGTAATAAAATTCAACTCGTTTGCCAGATGCATCTTGAATAACTTGAATTTTATCAATTTTCACTTTAGGTATTTAACTTCTCTTTATATAAATTTTGAATATTTTTTATCCTTAAAAAGCACTAGATAACCAAATAACACAAAACCAATTCTCAATTCACTTATTTGTTTTGTAACACCAATATAAATTATTTCTCTTTTTAGTTTTCGTAAGAAATCTCTTTTAAGCTTAATTAATGCGCTTAGCTTCCACACAAACACGAAAATAATGATGTTC